>PVIU01003188.1:0-151010 GCA_004026605.1 Ondatra zibethicus | reverse complement strand
AGGAAGGAAGGGAGGAAGGAAGGGAGGGAGGGAGGGAGGGAGGGAGGAAGGAAGGAAGGAAGGAAGGAAGGGAAGGAAAGAAGAAAGAAATATAGGAAGGAATATCAGCCTAGGTTTTGAGTCCTGGATTTCAAACTTAGTGTCTCGAGAGTCCTTTATACAGGACAGTATAGATACAATAGTTGCTGCTTACTATAAAGAAGAACAAGTATAATTGCCTCAAAAAGCTGGAAGTAAATAATGTTTACTTAGTATCTATTATCCACCATCACTGTAGCAGGCACTTACATCATTTCATAAAAATGCATGCTCCATTTCATACAATTCTCCATTTAAAAAAGTCCATGTAATAGAATTATCTCCATCTTTTACATGTAAAAGGGAAGCCTCATAGAAGAAAAATAATTTCAACTTTAGAGCAGAATGTTCCAGACCTTAGTCCTCCACTTTCCCCCTCCCCCATTTCTATTTCTTTCTCCCAGCTTTCCTCCTCCCTCCTTCTCATGTTTTGATTCATAGTACACAGTACATTTTAAGGAACAAACTGTCTAGAAGATGGAAGGGCATAGTCCTGGGTGAAGAAGAGGACTGGGACAGTAGACCCGAGGAGTTTCTGCTTTGCTAAGAGGCAGGGATGCTTGGAAAGATCATTTGTTTTGCATCAGGGCAGAAATGCTTTTAAGTACTCTGGGTGCACCCTGGTGTGCAGAATCCACAAAGTGTCTAAGTGGTAGCCAGTCACAGGAGAAAGCTAACACTCCTGCTGAGAGCTGCATTGGTGCAGCTTAATGGCAAGTTTTGCATAAGAAGTTGGGGTTCATGAACGTTAAGAGACAAAAACTGGTGTTAGTTGAGATAAAGAGAGAGTAATTTCAAAGATCCCCTCAGGAAACACACAGAGATAGTGAAGGAATGCCTCTGAAAGGCACTAGAGAGTGGGGGTGAAATCCCCTCTTTTATAGTTATCTTTTAGTGTGTGTGTGTGTGTGTGTGTGTGTGTGTGTGTGTGTGTGTGTTCGTCTATTTCCTTCTCTTGCCATGCTTACACTCATTTCCTTTCTTGCTGAAATAAAATGATAACTCTGCTCTTTTGCTCCTGCAGTAATGTCCAAACCATCAATTTCATATCTTTTAAACTTGCTGTCTCAGATTCAGAGTCTCAAGTCTTTCCCAGGAGAAGAATCTGCTTTACCTTCCTTAGACTGAATATCTAACTCTGGACAACACAAGAGCGTGGAATCATAGTATTAGCAAGTCTGCTAGAAGCTGAGCCCCCTGAATTAGGCCTAAAGTAGGGAAAGTGGGATAAGTCCCACTATTTAATGCTCTATCTAGAAACAGTGCTAGGGATGTTACACATGCATAAGACTCCATGTGGGAGGCAGCCAGGGCGACATGAAGGTTGTCAATGCCTTCACTGCTTCAGATCCCTGAGGAATACATCATGTAGCTCCTTTGAGATCCTTGTCCCCATGGAGCTGAGCATGTGGATTGGAACTGATGGGAACTCCTGAATAACATTGCTAGAGATTTCTGTTGTCTATCTGAAGACTCTCTCTGTTTCTGGTTTCTGAGAAAGAGTACTGAGTGGAAACCTGGAAGACTTGCATCAAACTCTCCATCTTCTCTTGTATGTTATGCGATTTGAGGCAAGATACCTCAGTTCCTCAACACCATGAGGCTGTGAAGAGTATCCTGCCTCATTCAGGAAGGGGCTCTCAGAAACAAATGAGATAACAGCTGTGAAACATCTGGCCTTAAGTCCAAAGCAAAGCACTGAGCAAATGTAAAGGATTATTAGTTACATGAGAGGTAGCAGGCAGGCAATGAATTGTAGCACTTAGGTTACCTTTATAAATATCTATTTCAACTGTGCTCTTCAGAGTAGAAAGAAATCACGCTGCGAAAAATGTAATGAATGTGAAATATGTTTATTCTATTTTTTACAAGGCATGGTTCAATGAAAAAGACCAACGTAGTTCCAAAGTCAGGGATTGGAAACTATACAGTTTTCAGGAAATGAGAGCCTTTTATAGATTGAATGTTAGAAGTATTGGTGCAGTGCTGGCAGTAACCATGAGCCTGTGAACACCCTGTTCTAGGCACCTTGTTCACTGCTCTCCATACACACCCTCATTAAATTCATATAACCTTATCTACTGTGTTTCACTTTTGTCTCTACTCTAAAAATTGAAGAAAAAGAAGCAAGTTAGGTTCATAGCTTACAGAGTCTCAAAGGTAACAAGTGGCAGAGTCATATTTACAATTAGAACCTGATTGCTTCAAAGAAAAAATAATTAAGAGATATAAGGTTCTGTGTTTTACATTCAAGATTCTATGATAGAAACATGTTATCTACAGGAGACCTGTAACAACCAAAATTATCTAGTCAGAAATCTATGTGGTTTTGATGCATGGCTTTTTTACACTGGCCATGGATGTTCACTAAGTACAATTTAGCTTAATCACTACACACCTATTAAAATGACTAAAATAATGACTGCACCAGCTGTTAGTAAGGTTATCAAGCAAAGGTGCCAAGGCTGGAGGAACTACAAAATATATTTTGGAATGACAGCTTGACAGTATCTTAGAAAGCTAAACACAGTTTTATTTTGTGATTGGAAAAAAATAAATAAATTGACTGCTGAGGCATTTACACAGTTTGTTTGAAGTCATCTCCACACAGAAAACCTGCAGTCAAATGTTTAGGGCTGCTTTATTCACAAGTGCCCCAAACTACACACTAAAGTGTCCTTTAACAAGCAAATGGGTAAACAAATGGCAATACTTCAAGACAACAGACACAATGGTATCCAGTGATCCAAAGCAACGAGCTATCAAACAACACAAAGCCAGGTATGAACCTTACCTGCATGTTGGTAAACCAAAGAGGAAAATCTGAAAGCATTACATAGCATATAACTCTAATTATGTCACATTCTGGCGGGGAAAGTAAAGCTATAGATGTTAAACTGACGAGTAGTTGCCAGGAGCTTGTGGGAGGAGGAGAACTGAACGGTGAAGTCCAGAGGAGTTTTGCTGTGATGAAACTATTCAGTATGTTGTTGTGATTGTTTATAACTGGCAAAACAGATCAGTGTCGAAATCCAGAGCCTCAGAGTACAAGAGGAAATCCCAACACACGCAATGAAAGAAAAGAGTATCCAGGGTGGGTGGACCAGGGAATACAATGAAGGAATGCATACTTTGGTAAGAGAATTTGGCTGTATAACAAATACGTAAAACAACTAAGTAATAGAAGTGAAAACGTGGGGCTGTACCTAAGCCTGAAAATGAGTGCAGCCTGTCAGATTAAATGCAAAGGGAAGGGAATAGGATTACTATGGTACAAGCGGTAAAGTTGTTTCCCAAGGAGTAGAGGGAACAACTATGAAACCACTCTGAACATGAAGTAGGAGGGGAAAGGCATCTAGAGCAACGCATGGTGGGAGCTAGGCTTTTACCCTGGAGTGGAGAGCAATAGGGTGAACAATGGAATTGACTAGAACAGTCCACACGGTAGCGGGGTAAGACTAGAGTTGTTAATATTGACTCTCATTTACCATATATATATATACAACTACATATAAAGTGGTTGTAGATATACTAACACATGTAGGTTAGTATGCACTACTTTCATATAATAAGACTTGATAACAAATAACATCCTAATAGTTGGGTATGACTAGCACTCAGGACTTAGTTTCTCATGCTGTTCTCTGACAAAGAAACCAGAGCACCTCAGAGACAATGGTTGACTCTAGAACAAGTGCCATAAAATTTTAAAGTTAAGCCTAAGGCATTTTGATAATAGTGGGCAGTAAGAAAATGATCAAACATACACACACACACACACACACACACACACACACACACACAGTATCATAAAAGTTTGGCAAATGAACAAAGGAGCCAACTGAAAGAACAACGAACAAAGGATGTAGTAACTAGATTATAATACAAATTATAAATACATGTTAAAATTCTCATAGTTCAAAATAGGCAAATAATTGAGCAAACGGCTGAATGAATAAATAAATGAGAGAGAAGAAATGTATCTCTTATGGAAAAATTCAAATAGTTAATATATATAGCTGACCCTCAACAAGGAACTGTCCATGCCCTAAGAATGAGCAATGCATCATGATTTCTTTCAAAGGGTGAAATAAGTAAAGAGAGTAGAGAAAAAAGGCGAACTGTACAGTGGACAAACCTGAAGAACCCTTCCCGTGACAAGTATCAAGGCTAGCAAGTATGGTAAGCGACGTGGGTCTTTATCCCAGGATTCCATAGCTATAGTCTAATTATGAATAAAACAGGAAAGTCTCAGCTAGGGATGCTGCCGTATAGAAATTTTCTCTCAGTTAAAGCATTCGATCTTGGAAGGAAACTCATTAAGACACTGTATGTTTGCAGGTAGGATAAACATTCCATCCTAAAGGAAACCTCAAAAGTTCTAGGAAGTCCCTAAAACTGACATAGTCACTACATTTTTAATATTCCCAAACATATATAAGCAGTAAGTATGACTGAGGGATACTCTCAAACAAAGACAAACTGCATAGAAGACTTTCAGACAAGTGAAAATGCTTGGATGACTGCAAGAGCAAGTTCCAGGACAGGCTCCAAAGCTACAGAGAAACTCTGTCTCGAAAAATCAAAAAAAAAAAAATTCTTGGATAAAATAGAGATCAGCCTAACTACCTGGAAAAGGTTCAGACCAACTAAACTGCCTAGGAAAGACACTCTCCAACCTGTTGAACTCCCGACAGGCTGTGAGATGTGTTTCAGGTTCCTAGCTTTTGTGGTAGCACTGTATTTGAGCCATTTCTGTCCCTGTAACTAACCCTAATCCATACTGCTACATGTAACCCTGATAAAGCTCATTCATTCACCAGGTTGGACTTTTGTGGTATCAAAACTTTCGTCTGTCTTTAGTCCCTATCAAAGACATCTGTTCAAATCTTCCCAGAATGGTGTCAAATAGCAGATGCCCTACAAAATACCTGTGCTGGAAACCTCAACGCCATCAAGATTTCAAAAAGCAAGTGAAGCCTGTGAAGCAGTCCTAGCTAAGAGACATTCAGAGAAATGTAGTGTGGTCTCTAATGAGGTCCTAAAAACAAAAAGGACAGTAGATCAAAAATGAAAATAAACGAATAAAATGGACTTCAATAATAATGAGCAAGTATCAGTTCATTGATTTGTCAAATGTGTTGTATAAAATAAAATGACAATGATAAAGAAAGTGCATATGAGGAATTATTCTAATAAGTCTAAAGCCAGCTAAAATAAAGTGCATTATTCTGCATGTTATATGGCTGTGGTATATGTGCACATGTCTGTGAATATAGAGGCCAGTGGTAGACATTGAATGTCTTCCTCTACCACAGGCAGCCTCTTTCCCTTGAGATAAGTCTTTCATTGAACCAGACAGCCAGCGAACTCTTGCAGTCATTCTGTCATTGCCTGTCCCTCCCTTCCCCACAACAGTGGAATTATAGGAATCCAGAGTCATGCCTGGTCATATTCTTCTAATGTAGGTACTGGGGTTTTGAACTCAGATTCTCTCAAGTGCTGTTACCCACTGAGCCATTACTCCAGCCCCATAGAATTTATTTATTTGATGTATAAATTACATTTGATGTAACAAAAAACAATTCTAAAGTCCCAGGAGATAGGCCACAGGGAATACATAGTATTCTTCCCTTGAATAACAAAATATGTAAAATAAGAAAATGCAAAGCATAATGAAATTAACTAACTGAGACCCACTAATGGGGAAAAAATAAAAAAAAAGATACTTTTCCAGATTGGTTGAGGTCTCCATTCTTAAGCACCGGAAACATCATGCTGTGGTCCAGAGCAATTCTCATGCTCATTTTTCTGCTTGTTGGGCCTGTTCTGTTCATATTTAATGGCTACTTAGACGTCTCAGAGATAACATTGATCTGAACGTTAGAGTGGAATCGATTATTCAGCATGCTGCTATTAAAATGTCCCTTCCTGCATAGGCACTTGCCTTACACACAGGAAGCTCATTTTGTCAACAGCTC
The DNA here is from genome assembly GCA_004026605.1 of Ondatra zibethicus. Classification (NCBI taxonomy): domain Eukaryota; kingdom Metazoa; phylum Chordata; class Mammalia; order Rodentia; family Cricetidae; genus Ondatra; species Ondatra zibethicus. The sequence continues at coordinate 144,951 of PVIU01003188.1, read as the reverse complement.
AGATGCAGTGGTTATCAGACACAATCTCAACAAAGCAGATACCATCAAACTTCGTGAGCAGCTTGATTTCAAGTTCAGAAACCAATAGCAAAATGCTAATGTGGATTTAGAAGACCACAGGGCTACTTATTTGAGGATGGAAAAAGAAGGAGGGAATGTTTTAAAAAGATGACTGTTCTCATTTATCTAGAGATTGCTTAGTAGCGAAAAATGTGTGTATGGTAACTGTGGCCATTTGAACTGAGTAAAAACAATTAGGAAGTGATTCAAATCCCAATTTCCATCCATTTTCCTTAATCTATTCATTGGCTTGTTGAAGGCCAGAACAACAAAATGAAGATTGCTAGCTAACTCAGAATCACTAAGGGAAAGATTCTACATTCAGTTATTCACCCCACAACAAGGGAAAATTGGCAGAATCCAAATCTTTTGGACTCACAGAGCTGCATAATTTGTTCACCAATACTTTCTAAGTAGTGTTTTCTTTGGGAAGAACAAGTTTTCTGAAGTTCTTTTAGATATTGTTATACTTTTAAACAGCACAAATATTACTTCAATGCAAGATATTTATTTGGGGCCTGGAGAGATGGCTCAGAGGTTAAGAGCACTGCCTGCTCTTCCCGAGGTCATGAGTTCAATTCCCAGCAACCACGTGGTGGCTCACAACCATCTATAATGAGATCTGGTGCCCTCTTCTGGTCTGGTGGCATACATGCAGACAGAACACTGTATACATAATAAATCAATAAATCTTTAAAAAAAGATATTTATTTGTTCTCCCAGTAAATGTTCCTGAATAGAAATTTAAACTCAGCACAGCAGTGTGACCATCTTGTTTTATTTCTTTAGATTCCTGTGAGATTAAGTTACATATAAGGGCTTTGAATTTTGTGAATTTAGCAAACACAAATAATGGTCATAAACATGGAAGAGATCATAAAGAATGACTAAGTAATACCATTCCTAGGTGTCCACACAAAACTAGTGTTAACTGAAAACTTATTACTCCATTAATAATAATAATCAAAAAGTAGAAATAATCCCTCAGTGGTGATGACAGATAAAATAGGGTATATCTACACAATAGAATATTATCTAATCATAAAAAGAAACTACAATTACAATGTGGATGAACCTTGAAGACACACTAAGTGAAAGAGGTCAGACACAAAGTTCTTATATTGCATGATTCCTTTTATAGTGACAAATTCACAAAGATAGAGAACATAGCTGACACAGGCTAAGGGAAGTGACTGCTGACCTTTGAAGTGACATAAATGTTCTAGAACTGCACAGTGGTAAGGATTACACAGAGCTATAAATTTAATAAAAGACGTGATGAATTTTATATTGTGTGAATCTTATTCAATGTATTCACATGTATATGCATAGAATATAAGGAAACATCTGGGAAGCATCTGTGCACTGAACCAGGGCATCTGTATGATTTGTAACTATCAGTAGCATTTGTATGCAGAGTGGGGACAGTGAGGGGAGAATTAGCCAATTAAAGAAGGCACGAATTTCCCTTTTTCCTTGAAAGTCAACTCATTATGGATTCCCTACACAGTGTATATAGAACATCAAAAGTATATTTAAAAAACAATAAAACACCTTTCCATAAGGCAGATTTGTAGATGGAGAGAAAAACTGATGCAAGAAGCCAGGAACTGGCTCAGGTGGGCCCAACATTCGTCATGAATCATGTATGGCATCTGAAGATAATGTCCGGAGAGCCAGAGTGGTTCACAAACCAATGCCAGAATAAAAATGGGATGTTTAACAGATCCAGAGCATGCAACTGGATTGAGAAGCTGAGGACAGATAGTTGACCAACAAAGAAACAAACAGAATGGATAGAAGATGTAAACAGGAAATTCTTCAGAAACCCCAGATAAAGCAGCATTCAGTGTCAAATGTCCTGTTTGGGTGTGGGGGATCTTCATTTATTTCTCAAAGTGTTAGCATTTTCTGAGGCTTGGTTTATGGAACAGCAAAATAAAGTAATGCCCACCTGAGATAAAGTCAGTGACAACTCAGATTTACTAACATCGATTATAAAGGCAATTCCTGTTGGCTTGGTTCAGCGGAGAAAGCCTTGCCAAAGCTGAGCCACAAGGATCTCGCAGGGCACGTGACTCTCAATTAGCCCCTCAAGCAAGTGGTATCCCCTCATGAGGAGAGCTTGGGAAAACTGAAGCCTGGAGAGGTCAGAGGACAGAGCCCTCACTTGTAGTCAGTGGCTGAATTGGTGTTGGAAAAGGGGTTATCTGACCACAAAACCTGCTCTTGTCATCGCAGAGGTTGCTTCAACAGTGGCAACCCCAGAAGAAATACATCCTGAGCAAAGCTTAGTGATCTTACCGTGAGAAACGATGCACAGATCCAAAAGCGAGCCACTGAAGCCAGCACAGAACCCAGGATGTACACATGAAGCAGAAGAAGTTCAATCTCTATGTGCCACACTGCCATGATTATTGATTATAGAACTATGCCTCCCCCACTAAACTACTAGTAGGCAAGACCCCAGAGGTTTTCAACTCGTTTTATGATGCACTGTCTGCATATGTTTTGGATGAATGAGTAAACGAAAGTTCACATCTGATATAATGGTTAAGAATTATATTTTCTGCCACAATAGGGAAGAACTTATACCTCAAAATGTGCATCTGGGGAGGGTTGTATGTTATTTTGGGAGCTACTTTCCAAAGTGAGACAGGAAAGTTAACTCCTTAAGGATATTCTCCACAGCATATATACACTGCTTTTTACATATACAGTTAACTTCTGCTATCTTCATATTACAAAGAGACTGAGCTTAAATATGTTTTCTAGTTTTGGTTATTTTGTAAAATGTGAGGGGGTTCTAATCATAATCTACAGAATTTCTGTCCCTTGTGCTCGTACCCCTTTCTTCTCTCTTCTAAAGTAGATTGTTCATCCCTTAGGGGTTGGTGATTGTGTACTTTCAGGAAAGGGGGAAATGGAAATTATAATTCTAGGTTTCAAAAATGCCAGAATGCAAATGCACACAGAGGCTTTGGCCACAGCTGTGTGAAAATTCCCATCCATACAAAGGAAACAACAGGGAGATCAGAAAAGAAAACCCTTGGCCAAGAATGATTTGCAATGGATAGCTTTTAGCATTTTTGTTTAATTTCATTATAATGGAAAGAGTAAGTTAAAACTAAAGAAAATACATCTCTAATATATCAAATTATTTTCTGCCTATGAATCAATAGCTTTGACAGAATCATTGCTTTTGAGCCCTGACTTATAATATAAATTCAGCATAATGATAGGACATCTTGAATACCAATATTTCTCTGAAAATATGACAAAGATCTATGATATACCAACCTTGAGTCTCCAGCTGAAATTAAAATTCTGCAAATATGAACTCCTCTTCTCCTCCCAGAATATTTAAACTATCACTTGCTGTAAATGTAACTTCAAACACATTTCTTCTTTTATATAATCTAAGAAGTATTCTCCATCTCCATGTATGTTTTATGTATCTAAAAACAACAACTCTCCCTTTAGCCCTGTAGTCTGTTATCTTTTCCAAAAGTCAGGTCAGGAAATGGTGCCTCCCTCCTCTAAGACCTTCTTGTTACATAAAGAGAAATTAGAAATTATGGCCTAATCCCTACTCAGCCTACTCTTGCCTCCTACTACCTTCCTCAGGCCATATGTTCTCACATTTAGCCAGCTTGCATTCAGAACTTCATAAGTTTCTTATGATATAGATTTGGTCTCACATGCCTTTCCTCAATTATCAATTCCCTATGCATTCTTCAGACTCACTGGAACTGCCTTTGTTATAAGTTCAGCAGCATCTTGCACACAGTCTAAGTGACTCTTTGTGGAGTTGTGGATATAGATCAGTTCTTAGAGAGCTTACCTGTATCTACAAAGCCCAGACTTCATTCCTCAGTACCATCTAATCCTGGTTACAGTGGTGCATGATGTAATCCCAACACTCAAGACATCAGAGAGCAAGATCGGAAGTTCACATGGCCCTACTGCAGCCAGAGTCTGTGTAGATATCCAAGATTCCTGTTACCATCGAAGATCATGCTGATGTCCAAGGTCTGGGGCCATGATGGTGCCCAAGGGCCACACTACTATTGGGCCCATGCTGATCTGAGAGGCCTGCAGTGCCACCTGGAGCAATGATGACATCCAGACTTGGCTACTGCCAAGGACCATGTCTGGGTCCATGATCCTACTGTGACTGGGGTCTGTGCTGAAGTCTGAGTCCGGTATTGCCAACAAAGGTCACATAGAAGCCCAGGGTTGGGGCAGCAACCTGAGACCTTGGTACTGTCTGGGGGCCATGCTGCCTCCAGAACCATCCAAAACTGAGTGGCCAGTGCTTCCACCAAGAATTGGCCCATGAACTCAGGAGAGATGGTCCCACCGTTCACCACAGGAGAGAGTGAATGGACACTGAGGGCAAGCACGTAGGGGAGCTGTCTGAGCAGGGGGCCCCAGGGGCCCAGACTCATCTACCACCCAGGCCCCTAACCAGACCTTGGGGTGCCCCACCCCAACATCTACCCCATCTAGGACCTGCTGGAGCTCGTGAAGGGACTGGTCCTATAGAACAATACCCACAGGATCTCCATGACTCAGGACAGCCACAGGATATACCATAGGAGTTGCAGTGAGGACTCAGTGATGATGGTGTACTAGAAACCAGAGGTCTAGAGCCAGACCAGTGACTCATTGCAGTGAACATTTGCTAGTAAAGCTGATTGGACAAAGGGTATGCTATATGACACACCAAGGTTCCCAATGCCACCAGGAAAAATGAAGAATGTTGGAGAGGTGGGAAAGAAGGAGAAATGAAGAGGGTTTTTGTTTTGTTTTGTTTGCTTGCTTTGTTCTTCTATTTGCTTGTTTTCTTGCTTGCTTACTTTGTTTTGGTTTGATTTTATAAAACTTTCTTTTCTGAGGGGGTGCTGCAGGGGTGAGGTGAGGACATGGGGAGAGGAGGAGGTAAGTGGAACCTGGGTACATGATGCAAAACTCCCACAAAATCAAAAAGAAGTTAATTTTACAAAATCAGAAGTTCAAGATCACCCTTGGCTAAAAGCAAGTTGAATGCCAGCTTTGACTACATGAAATATGACCTGTTTCAAATTTATCAATCAATCAATCATTATTCTGTGGTCCTAACACACAATAATTATGCCTCAAAGACTTATTGATTGAAGTCTTTTGTTCTATAAAAAAGCAGCAGTTAACCATTTGATAAACATATTGACTATACATTTTGCATGCATTGGTTCATTTCAAATAACAGAAGTGGGGGTTTAGTGCTATTGGCCCCATGTTAGTGAACAGAAAAGAGAGGCTCGTGACAATGAAAAAACTCACTCAAGAGGATAGTCTTACAAGAAACAGAGATGCGCTTCCAACCTAGATACTTGAACCTGAATTCTGTGCTCCCAAATACTGTTTTCAAGTGCTTTGCAAATTTCCAGTTGTCTACCTGGGAAATTAATTGGACGTAAATAGTTTGAACAGTAGAAACACATGCATTTGGTGTTCATGTCAGCAGCAGAGCCATGCTGAGCCGGAGGCAAAGTGGAAAAAAATCAGTAACATTGATCACGACTTTATTTAAAATTTGGTATGTTTTCATTGGCTTGCATTATTTGTATTTTTAAAACACTACATAAAATATTACTTATCTTAAATATGAGCTTTTTGACACTCCTCCTAAAATTTTGCACTTCACATAAGTGGCTCACTTGCCTCCCACTGATCCTGGCTCTGTTCACTACAGGGCCTGCTTAAAGCACTCTGGAAAAATAGCTGCTCCTATATTATGGGGTTTTTTTTTTTGCATGTTGGCATTTTGTACTATACCTTAAACTCCTTAAAGTCAATCATTATAATAGATCCCCATATAATCCTGATAACCTTCCTACTGTGTCTTTTCACAGTTAGAACTTCAAAAAAACACTTTGAGTAAAAAATATTCTTTCTCTCTCACTTTGCTTTTTAGTAATATGATATTTCTTAATGTGTATTAGAAGGCTTGGGAGTTTGAATGAGAATACCCCCCCATAGGCTCATATATTTAAATACTTGTTCCCAGGTTGGTAAAATTGTTTGGGAAGAATTAGGAAGTGTGGCTTGTTGGAGGAAGGATGTCATGAGAGGTGGGTTTTGAGATTCTAAAAGTCCAGACCATTCCCAGTTAGCTCTCTGACTCATGGTTGTATCTCAAGATGTGAGTAGCTTGTATCTCGGTTTTATCTCAAGTTGTAATACAGCAATAGCTCTCAGCTGCTGCTCCAGGGCCTGCCTGTCTGCTGCTATGCTCCCCACCATGGTGGTGGACTGTAGCCCTCTGAAACTGTAAGCCACAAACAAACTCTATAAGTTGCCTTGGTTATGGTATTTTATTACATCAATAGAACAGTATCTAAGAGGAAGGCAACTTTTACAATGCAAAGCCGACTTATTATGAAACTAGAGTTTTAATGTGCTATCAGATCCCAAATCAGATGGTCTAAGACCAGTAAGACAAAACAAAATTTAAAGGCCAACTTCATTTCTCTGGCATTCTGCCCTGAAGTTTCTCTTCATTCCAAATCTTGAAGAACTGTTTGTAGTTTTTCTCAAGGATGTCTTACAGGATTAAGATCATAGCTAATCCTTGCAAACAAGACCCCTGATGCTAATGAGTCAAGATGCTGTGTGTGACTGGAAAATATAGGCCATGGAGTCATCTTTCTTTCTGTAGCCTTTGTGTTGCCATAGCTTTTAGGTCAACTAAAGATTCTCAGCTGTGTTTACTAGCTGACAATCCAGACAGCCTCAGTTTACTAAAGCCAGTGAAAAAAATTGGGCTGAAAATACCTCAGTCAAAAGATAGTTGAAGGATTTCAAATGGCTATGTCTGGCACAAAATAACTACTTGGCAATTTTTAATATTAATTTTCTTTTTAATGTTTTTATTTAGATAGACTTATATAGCTTTCTCCCACCTTCTCCCCACAGTCATTAATTGACTGGAGTTTTCCATCTAGGGATGGGGCCCCACAAAGTTTCCCCTCTTAACATGTTAATAGATACCAACATGTTAATATACTAACACATTAATAGATATTAACATTAACATGTTAATTGATAGTGCTATTGTTCTGGTCTTCTTTAGGCACCCATTTCTAGGAGGGACTGTTTCACAGCAGGCTTCCTGGCATTTTGGCTCTTACCATCTTTTTGCCCCCAGCCCCCTTATATGATGCCTTCTGAGTCACAGAGTGAAGAGATGTAACAAAGATGTATCCACTGGGTCTAAGTTCCCCCCAAACAGCTGCCTCTGCATTATGCCCACTTGTGAATTTTGTGGTAGTAACCACTTGCTATAGAGAGGGCTTCCTCAGTGACCTGTACACATAAACTTGATAAAGAGTAACTCAGTGTTCAGTTAATATACATATTATATGTTTTGTGCACTATGAGAAGCTCCCATCTAGGCTGATAAATCACTGTGCCAACATTATAGTATACACTTGCACGATACTATGTGGTTTAGTTCATTCTCTCAACTTGGCCCCTTAAGACCATGAAAGATGTGCTAAACACAAGTTATTTGAAACTGATGCCAGCAAAACCTAACACATGGCTTTATATTAGACTTCTTACAGGCATAAATACACTCTAAAATTATAGTAAAAACATAATAATGTGATCACTCATTATACAACTGGCAGTCAAGTGAGTTTCTTCCTGTTAAGATTATCACATACCTACTAAGAATGGATATAAATTATATAATGGATATAAATGGATATGGAAATAAATGACAGAGATATTCAACCCATCATAATCTCTTGGGTCCACGTGTCTTACAGCATGTGAGTCTGCATTGAGAACTACCATGCCCCAAGCACTGAGTGAGGCTTTGGGGGTACAGGTTAGAACAGTTCCATGATGAATAGTTGTTGGATTGAGATTTGTCCATTGAGCATAGTCTGTCCAAGACTTGTAATTTGAATGAGAAATATTACCCACGGGTTCATGTATTTGAACACATGAATCCCAGTCAATGGTACCATTTCAGAGAGTTCTAAAGTGCTTAAGAATTGGAGTCTTGTTGGAGGCAGTATGTCACTGGAGGTAATGTTTAAGGTTTTATAGCATGGTCCTACTTCCTGTTCTCTCTTTCGGCTTCCTGTATGTAGATGAATGAGCTCTCTCTGTTTCCTGACTGCCCTACAAGCCTCACACTCCAGCTAACATGCCTGTCCCACCACAATGGACTGTTACCCCTTCCAGAACTGTAAGGTGAAGTGAGCCCATTTCCCTCTAGGTTGTTCTTGCTCATCATATTCTACCCCAAGAACAGAAAAGTAACTAATACAGTGCTCTACTAAACATTTCAGAAGAACAAATAGAAATAAAGCTTAGCCCAGCCTCAAAATTGTATTGTATTTACTCTGGCAGTGTTTAATTTAAAGTGGAAAGGAAAAGATACCAATAATTAAAGTTGGAAATGATAAATAAATAGGAGTTTGTTAAGGAAGTATGAAAACACAAAACATTATAGCCAATTTGGTATATGAAGGTCTAGAGGGAGAGTTTTGTATGTTTGCTCAGTCTCATGAAACACATACTTTATTCAGGAAAATGTAGTGGGAGTGGCAGTAGCTTTTGACTAAGAAGTTGCAGATTTGCTCACCCTCTACACAAGCAGTGGTATTTTGGCGGACTCAACCCATTTTCTACTTGTGCAATTGGACTGTTCAGAGGCTGAAGTGAGATAATCTGTGGCAGTTTGGGAAGATACCTAACTGAATGAGAAGCACTTGCAATTAATGGGGGGACATACCTGTGAAGGTGTTATAGGCTGACTATGTATCCTCACCTCAGTTTGTCTGGGGAGGTCTTGGCCTTAAGCACTTCAGAATGTTCATGTATTTGGAGGCATTGCCTGTAAGGAGTAATTGAGTGAAAATAAGATCATTAGATTGGGTCCCAATACAGTATGGCTATGTCCTTATTGAGTAAGAGATGTAGACACAGACACACACATACACACGTCGGGTAGGGGGCACACTCATATACACAGCAAGGGAAGAGGCCTTAATAGAAGCGAATCCTACTGACACTTTAATCCTATATTTCTTGACTTCAAAAGAGAAAATTAATTTCTGTCTTAAAATTTTTTAAGGCACGGTATCATGTAGCACAGGAGAGCCTTCAACTTATTATGTAACTTAAGATGGCCTTGAACTCCTTGCTCATCCTGCCTCTACCCTATGAACACTGGGATTAAAAGCACAAGACAACATGCTTTGCTACTCTTGTTTAATATATCTAATTTCATCCCTTTATTTTGGATGGGCCACACAAACTCTCATCTTCCTAGAAAGTCCATTTCATACCTTCAATAGCATTATTGCCTACATCTTTAGGATTCCATTGTATACTACAGACTAGTTGAGACATCCAGCCTCATGGACTGATTAACTACTGAATTCTTGGACTTCTCTTGGTAGACAACCATTGTTGAACTAGCTGGAGCAAAGCCTGCAAGCCATTCTAATAGTATAGTATAGTATAGTATAGTATAGTATAGTATAGTATAGTATAGTATAGTATAGTATAATATTAGAGAATGACCATATCTTATATTAACTATTTTTTATTACTATATAATATTGGGAAGTGAATATATGATGACAGTAGGCAACTAAAGAGAGAGAGAGTAAGTTTTCTTCTTCAAAGTCCTTTATATAGGTAGCCAGCAGAAGGTGTGGTCCAGATTAAAGGTGTATTATTCCACCTCAATGATCAGGATTAGAAATGAGTCTTTCCATTTCAAATGATTTAATTAAGAATAAAAGCTCTTTTACAGGTGTGCCCAGCCATTTGGATTTTAGGTAATTCCAGATGTAGTTAAGTTGTCCACCAAGAATAGCCGTTACAAGTATGGAGAGTCCTCTCTGTTTATAATACTTCCACAATTAGCCTATCACAATACCTACCATTAGATCTTTAGCTGTATGCTTTATACTGTGTGTCTCTGATAATCCATAATGAATCCAGAGTCTTCAACATCATACTTGGACTAATAGTTTCTATAGAATAGCTGTGTTGAGGGCAAACCATACAATTCTCCACAGGGAAAGCAGAAAGAACAGATAAATGGGGAGCATGTATACCTATTGCTTTTGTAATATACTCAGTAAAGTTCATAGTCAGTAAAGGTCAACAAGTTCTTCTTGGGTGACAAATATAATAGAAGACAAACCAAGGGAAAATGTGAAAGTTCATAAAGTTTAAAAGGCTAAGAAGCATTGCTGCAATAGATCTAAATCTGAAATTTTCCTATGGGATTTACAATCAGGACCCTGGACAGATGCCTTCCTTTGAGGCCCTGCAGTAACAGAGAAATCAACATTGTTTCAGCATGGAAGAGGTTTCTGTTTAGAAAAATGCATTTTGATTAATAGAGAATTTAAATATATCCTCTGTATGGCTCACTAATTTTCAAATATTCAAGTAAGACAAAATAAGCTTCTCAAAATGATTTGTAGTATAAAATACAATTCTTTTCTGATGATTCAGTAAGCCCTTGCGGTCACCCTGTCTACGGTCACACTATGAGAACTGCAAAGAAGATGTAGGAGGGAATTAGCACATGCTGGGAATCACTTCCTGCAAGAAGCCATAGTGTGATCCCTATGTATCATCTCAGTAATGTCTCAGAGCCATCCAGTGAGACAGGCACCCCTATTTTATACATGGTAACACCGAACTTCAGAGGGGGAAAATATAGAACCGTAAGTTTTCAATTAAAAAGACATGGAATTAAGACTGGCTTGATTTTTTTCTCTCTTTGGGGATAAATGTTATAGACAGTGGTTAAACAAACTTTATGATTTATTTTCATGGAAATAAATCATCTAGAAATAAGCTACAGCATTGCACTTCATGGAAGACTTTGCCCAATGTTCCTTTTATCTTCATGTTTCCCCAATCATAGTAATGCTTCCATCCTCAAAGTCCCATATGGATGCCTGAGTTTCCTGTGTGGGGTCTTTCTTCCATTATGAACATTTTCTTCCCAACATAGAAGCCAAAATCACTTTTTCCAGACTCTGGCAACTAAGTTGGGTAATTGATATAGGCTTAGTCAATAAGACTCACTAACTTAAGACTTTTATTCAGAAGGGAATAATATAAGGGAATAGGAAAAGTATGGAAGCCTCTTTCTGATCTCATGAGAGAGAAACACTTGAACTCCAGAGGGTACAGTGACAGCATCCCATGAGTGCCATACACACATTTTCTGTGATACTGAATTAATGGCCATGTCCAGCAACTGTGATAGCAAAACAGAACATTCTGAGAGAAACCATATTGCTCGGGTATCATTTTCTGAGGCATACAGCCTCCAATTTGGCCCCTCCACCAGAGAAAACAGTCTTACAATGAATTCATTTTCCACCAAAAGTAACGAGACAGTTATATCATTTACAAGTAGAAATCATAGATAACAATTGTTTTAGAAGTAAAGAAGCTAAACTTTGAAGACAGTAAGAGAATTTTGATTTATAGTAATTTGCAATTTAATACACAAGACAAAATATATTTTGTTTTTAGTTATGTGAGTCTATGTGCATGTGCACATATTTGTGATTGTAAGTGATCTAGAGGCTGAGGTGTCAGGTACCCTGGAGGAAGCATTATAACAATTATGAGATAACCAACATAGGTACTGGGAATCTAACTCATCTCCTTTGCAAGTACAACATGTACTCTTAACTGAAGACCCAACACCCCAGGCACAGACAAAGCAAAAATAAGCATGAATTAAAGGATTACAAGTAGATGCTAGCCAAAATGCCCCAGCAGGAGCTGGAGAACATACAAGAAGATGGATACTGGTGTGGCTGACTAGGAAGGGTAGAAAACAAAGTTTGAATCTAGAGGAAACCCATTATTTGTGAACAGCCCATTTATAGGATTTGGTGTGCTGTCAAAAATCCAAGAAGATGGTGGTCACACAGACTTGGAGAAGACCAAAGCTCGCACCAAGTGAAGCAGGCATGTCAGAGTTGGAACGGCGGATGGTGAATAGGAAGATCAAAGAGCCCAAGTGAGTACATATGCAATAGTGTATAGCTTTTATGAGGTTGCGAATCCAATCATGTTGTGGCAAAATATGGAAAGCAGTGAGGATGTTGTGGCCTAGTCTACTGGCAAGACTGCTCCAGCATTATTGAAGAGATCAATGACGACAGTAGTAATATCAATCAGGAATAGGAGGAAGTACTGCACACACTTGGACAGCCAACAGCAGGGAGATGACTGGCAAGTTCAAGTGGTGCTGCTTAACCATTAACATTAAAGCACAATTATATCACTGCCCTTACAGTCCTAGTAGCAGGGCTGGGTGGCCTACAGAGACAGTTAGAAGCTATTCAGAAACACAGCATTACCAAAGAACAAGATAGGAAGAAATGAATAAATGCACTACTGAAATTAGGGGACAAGCAAGCTCTAGCTCCAAAGTCTAATCCAGCCCTCTGTCTGTTTTGTAAAGCTCATAGAGCAAGACTTTCTTTTGTATTTGGAACAGCAATTGTAAAAAATAAAGTTTTATTGGCACGCAGCCATGCTTATTCATTTTCATATTATTCATGGCTGTTGCTGTGTTACAGTGGAAGAGCTGAGTAGTTCTGTCAAAGACCTTATTTCCCATGAAGCCTACAATGTTTTTTTTTTCTGGTCTATAATCAAGAAAGTTTACCACTACACAATCAAATAAATGTCAAAGAGACTCAGGAGATTTATTTTTATAATTACCAAACTACTTCTTGCCTGGTTTTCGAACACAAACCAGCTTTTATAAGAGTGTCAATTGCTGAGCACCCTAGATCTTTAGGAGGATGGAGGAGGCAACATGACAATAAGTAGATGTAGGTCCTTTTCCAAAAAGGCATATATCCAGAATATACAAAAAAAACATGGAAATGGTAATATTCATTTGTTTTAGAACTATTGGACACAGTAATTGATATCAAGGAACCTGAATTTTTATCAGATGTCCCACTTTGGGGTTGGGAATGTAAACTATTTCAGATCATAAGTGAAATACTGCTCCAGATCTGGTTCATGGGATGTCTGCTTGGTGTATGGACCCAACGAATAGATGATTTCCTAATCTCTGGCTTTGTAATAGTTACACTTAGTAGTTGGAAGAGAACCCACATTAATTTCTTGAAATAAAAGCTGTCACAATGGGGGAACAAAAGCCACAAAAAAAGATTCAAAAACCGTATGTCATTCCATGGTAGAATGGGCATAAGAAAACTTAACAAAGGCTTTGAGATATGAAACATGCCAAGAGAGTATACAATTAATTTTTCTAAGTTGTTTAACAAACTCAAGTTTAACTTATCAAAACTGATGATAAGATGCTTGCTGCCCAAACATGAAGATCTGTGTTCAATGCTGACAGACATGTGGTTAGTGGAGGCTCAGCTCATGGAATGTAAGAGCAACAGATACTCCAAAGAGAATTCAGCAAAGATGGCTCATTCTACACTCTGGCCAAGACTCTGGCTACATTCTGTCCTGAAAATTTGAGTGCAGGTGAAATCAAAAGTAATGAACTGATTTTTTGTTGCAGGGGAAATTTCAAGACCATGTAGTTTTCAGACTGTGGTAAAATTACTTCTCATTGTACCTATTCAGATCTGTAATGACAACGGAAAGACACATGTAGATGCAGTTGTAGACATACACAGCATAAAGCATTTACAATCATTAGAGAGATTAGTGCTACTAAAAATGAAACATTACATTCTTTATTTGGACAATATTTATCAAAGTATCATATATGTGTACGCAAAATTACAGCGAAACACTATTATTTTAAAAGGCTTATCTCCCTTTTTAAGTTATGTATATAGGTGTGCATTCACCTGTGAATAAAGGCAACCAAGGAGTCTAAAAGAAGGCAGCGGATCCTTTAAAATGGAATTACAGGAAGTTGTGACCCACCTAATATAGTTGTTGGGAACCAAACTCTGGTCCTCTTCAAGGACACTACATGCCTTTAAATGCTGAGGCATCTCCCCAGTTCAGAAGCCCAATTTTTCAATTGATATAAAAATGAGAATGAAGGGGAAGATGGACAAAGGAAGGAAAGGGGAGAGGAAAAGAGGTAACAGGTGGGAAGTAAAGGAAGAGAAGAGAAGGAAAGGCGGTAATAAACAAAATTATTTTCTGAGAAGCTACCCATAGAGTGTTGATGTTGAACTCATTGAAAATCCAGCTGTATCCCATGCATTTTACCAGAAATTTCCTAGGAGTTTCTCATTGAGGATAAAGTCTACTAGGAGTTCCAACATCAACTCAGCTTTCTAGCAACTAGAAACAAGGGAAGCTCAGCAAAACCAGTAGCATATGTTATTTCTCCTGGAGTCATCTTCCTGCCTCTATATTGGCAGAGGCTAACTTAATGTTTACTAAAAAGGAGAAAAGTGTCTAATATCTTGTACATGGTACAAGTTCTAGAATCATATGCAAGGCAATAATCAATCAGGCAGAATTCACCTCTTTAAGTACTGAACTTCTACATGTATCTTTCCATGCGTATGTGAGCATCCATGCTATGAAATGTGTTTTCATCTTACAAGACACAGCTATCTCTTGTATAAGTGAAGAGGTCTGGTTTTGCCCTCCAAATCACAGGGCACAAAGTCCCATGGTGTTACATTTGACTGTCTTCATTACTTTTCTACTGATGTGAAGAGATGCCATGATCAAGGCAACTTATAAAAGGAAGAATTTAATTGGGGGCTTCCTTACAGTTCCAGAGGGTGAATCTATGACCATCATGGTGGGAAGCATGGTAGCAGGCAGTCAGGCAGGCATGACATTGCTGAGAGCTAACATCAGATCAACAAGTAGGAGGCAGAGAGAGGGACTACACCTGGCATTGGCATTAGAAACTGCAAGGACTCCTCTCAGTAACATCCTTCCTCCAACAAAGCCACTTCTCTCAGTCCTTCCAAAACAGTTCTGCCAAATGGAGACTAAGAATTCAAATATATGAGCCTATGGGGGCCATATTCATTCAAACTACTACAATGACTATTTTATTTCTTTCTCAAATCCAGATGTCCACTAAATATTCCATTGCCTAAATTCAAATATCAAAAACTTCTATATACAATAGTAAAGGGGGAAAGGAGAAGAACGTCATTAGCATATTTGAATAAATGAAAAATATGTAAGTAGTTCTCATTTCTGTAAGTAAATACGAAGTTGACTTCAGTGATCACCTCTTCCTATTGTGCTTTCAATATTTCCCTTCCCCTCAGCCACTGACTTTTACCTGGCAGAGGAAGCAAATAAATTCTCATTGTAATTCGTTATGGACTTGCCTTTCTTTGTTCATAAATGTTTACCTTACCTTTATTAGGGAAATTTGGTGCAACAAGAGACATCCTTCAAAGACACACAGGCGTACTTTCAACCTCACTACCTAGATGCACCATTTCTTCCTGATGATAGTTTCAGCTGCTATAACCTGTAAAGTAACCCTATTTCCTACTGTTGGCACAATGGTATAAGGAATATCAAATACAGATTGCAGCTTCTCTTTCAGTTCAATAAAACTACTGATGCATTCCCTCGTGGACTCACTCTTCCTTGGGGACCAGGGCCTCTAAAACAGATGATCATTAACAATGCCAAAGTGAGAAGAAATCAAATTGCAAGTGGGTGTTTAGGTATGAAAGCAAGAGAAATCACTCCTATGCCCACTGCAGACTCACAAATGTATCTATGTGATCTGGCTATGGGAAAACAGCACTTGATAATGGAATATGCTATTCCCTAAAAGCCAGAACTTTATTCTTTCAGAGGACTATCTCCTAACTAGTGCTGTATCTGTCTTCAATGAAGTCATCTCATCTTTCTGTTAGACAAGTCACTACCAGATGACAGAGTGTTCACTGACATTAATTTATTCTATACATATCTGTTCACTTCCTTTGTTATAGAGATTCTCTATTAGAAGAAATGCTGTTTGAAATGTCACAGCAATGAATAAGATATTCTCTGTGTTTATTGATGCTAGTTATGCCCAAGGCATTATAGGCAGTAAA
The DNA here is from genome assembly GCA_004026605.1 of Ondatra zibethicus. Taxonomy (NCBI): domain Eukaryota; kingdom Metazoa; phylum Chordata; class Mammalia; order Rodentia; family Cricetidae; genus Ondatra; species Ondatra zibethicus. Next base: position 128,797 of record PVIU01003188.1, on the reverse strand, counting down.
AGTACACTCATATCCAGAACATAGGTCTGTTTTAAAGAGGACTAGTCTTTACTTCCCCCATGAGGGAAGAGGCCCAAAAATCAACCTGGTGCTTAGTGTTTAGCTTGCCCTCCACAGATTGGTCCCGATCAGGCCTCAACCCTGATGATGACTGCATTAGGCATTAATGTTTTCCAAATCAGCTTTCCCAAGAGAATCTCTATCTATGCCACTAGGTCACATACAGATTTCATGCCTGCCCCCCTCTTCATGGGCCCATTGAATAACCACACAGATGGAGAGACACATTCCAACTGAAATCTCAAGAACATGCTTCTTTTTTTTCCTTTTATTGAAAGCAGTTTTTCCCACATGATATGCCCTAACCACAGTTTCCTCTTCTACTCATCTCAGTTCCTCCACATCTCTCACATCTCATCTCCCATCAAGATCCATTCCATTTCTGTCTTTCATTAGAAAACAAACAGGTCTCTAAGGAATAATAGCATAATAATATGGTATGATGTGATGTGATGTGATATGATATGATATAAACCAATACAGTGGAATTGGGCAAAACCAATAAACAGAAGGGAAAGAGCCCAAGAGAAGGCTCAATAATTAGAGACCTCCTCATTCACACACTCAAGAATCCCACAAAAAGCACTATACTGGAGGCCATAATATATTCACAGAGGACCTGGTGCAGATCTGTGCATGTTGCTTCAGTTTCTGTGAGTTCATTTGAGCTTTGCCCAGTTGATATGTAGGGCCTTCATTTCCTGGTGTTCTCCATACCCTCTGGCTCCTACGCTCTTTCAGTCTCCTGTTCCTCAGGGTTCTCTGAGCCCTGCATGGAGGGTTTGATGGAGAATTCCAATTTAGGGCTGAGTGTTCCAAGGTCTCTCATTCTTTCCATAATGTCTGGCTCTATATGGAAATGTGGGTCTCTATATTTGATCCCTCTGTGGGTCTCTGTATTTCTGCTGCAGTAGGTGATGGCTGAGAAATGTACTGATAAGACTCATTGTTCAGAGTGGCCTGTCAGTTCCTAGGATTCAAGGGTATGCTTTCTTGTTTACATGTTTCATTATCAGAACTTCTTTGTTATAGATGCACTTTGAGGAACATAAAGAAGATACACAAATATTTTAAGAGTCTGCATCAAATTTGCAAGGTTACCTATATGCTTTTTCCACCATAGTACTTTCTTACCAGTATTCAAATTATGTTCCCTTCAGAATCTGGCCATCCTGCTGAACACTTCACAGATGCCTATTCATTGGTACTGAACCATACTAATAATCTATCTCTCATTGCAGACATGGTAGAAAATCACTTGAGGTTTCAAATAACAGGAAGACAGTCCTTAAATACTGTTCCCAGGGTCACCTTTCTGAGAACCTGTAATATTATAACTGTCTTCTTTGCAAAGACGAAAGCATGAGACCAACCTGTGATCCAGGCTTTCAGGCTTGTTTATTGCTCAGTCACTTGATCATGAAGCACTCATTGCAAGGCTGTCAACATTGACAGTAGTTTAAGGGATAACATATCTAGAGTCATTACCACAGAACTATGACTATGTGGTCCCTACTTAACTGCACATGCTCTGGCTCTGCCTGTTTTATACCTATCTACCTATAATGGTCAACCAATAAGACTTACAACTACTTAGGCACATCCCAGTTATAGGGAACAGGTTGACCCACATGATTATCTGAAGACTGATGTACAACAACACATTTAATACCCATCAAGAACCGATAGGAAATTAGAAGTGGGAATAATTAATGTCTGATTTGATTTAAGGTCAACTTTCCTTAGAGATCAGTGCCTTATTCAGCCGGCAACAGAGAAGCTTCCTCCTATAGTCGATGGGAACAAACACAGAGACCTATACTCAGAAATTATGCAGGAATGGGTGAACCTTGGAACAGACAACTCTAAATGGGATGACTCCATAAAATCTCTCCCGTCAGATTCCAGGGAACCCCGTGGAAGAGGAGGCAGAGTGTAAGAATCAGGGGGGATGAAAAACACAAAGAGAACAAGACTCCCTAGATCAACTGAGCAAATCATACGAACTGACAGAGTCTGAAGCAGCAGGCACAGGGCTGATACAGGTCTGCACCAGGTTCTCTGCATATGTATTATAATTTGCAGTTTAGTGTTTTATGGGACTTATGAGTGAGTAAGTAAGTGAGTCTCTAATGCATGTGTCTTCTCTTTGGGGCTCTTTTCCTTCTGTTTGCCTTTCCTTGGTTTGCTTTGTCCAACTTGATGTAATGTTTTCATTTTACCTTATTATATTTTATCTTGTTACATTTGGTTGTTATCCTTTAGAAGCCTGTTTTTTTTTTCTGATAATAGACAGAAAGACAGAATAGATCCAGGTGGGAGTGAAGGGGATGTGGAGAGGAACTGGGAGGAGTAGAGGAAGAGGAGTCTGTAATCAGGATAAATCATATGAGAAAAGAATCTGTTTTTAATAAAAGAACTGGCTTCATAAGAAAAAAAATCATACCGCTTCTGCTGGGTCTTAAAAAATGGCATCGAGAAAATTATCCAGATCAAAACCTGCAGAGAAAATTCCAAGGGTCATGTTGATTTTGATCTTCCAGTAGGAACACTGTGTTTTGGAGAGCCACCACAACTGGAATCAGTACCTATTTAAATTTATGATAGTTCATAGGTTTTCTCCAAGATACATCCAACATCTACCCACACAAAACAGGTCGGCAAACCAGAGACATAAATAGAGGAATCACATCCTTTGCCTTTACCCTTTCAAGTCTCTGATGGAGGCACAGGTCTCTGTGATCATCTTTCTCAGATGTAGTATTGCTTAGGTGATGGTGGTGAGGAAGAAGAGGAAGTGTTTCAGGATCTTCTATTCAATCCCTCCTACCCCAGTGACTCTCATTTAATATACCAAAATGGCATGAGGATATTCTATCCAGTATATCTTTTTAAATTATACAACTCAGGAATTAAGGAGACAACATGAAGTAAACCTAGGCATGAACTTTATCTACTATGATGGGGATTTGAAATAAGACTACATCTATAACTTGATTGCTACCAGCCCCCTACTTGATGGCACTAGGAACTAATACCAATTCAGAGTGTATGTTAGTCCCTGATACATATTTGTATTTATTTCTATCCACAATATAATAACTGTAGCTTGGCCATAGGTCTCTTAAAGAAGCATTATTATAGGATCCTTATTCAAGACCCACACTTCCCTTTAATCAAAGGGCTAAGATTTGTAACTGGCCTATATTTGGAAATGAGAGTGTAACTCACCACAGTAGTGGCACAAGTCATACTTTCTGCTGCCAGAGATAGGGCGGAGTTCTGTTGTTATTATGTAGGCTAAACAACATTAGAGTAGGTTGCCCATAAATTGTGTTTCTAAGGATAAAATAACCATTGCCAAATGTCTCTGTGGGCAGCAGCACTCTTACTCCCAGCATGCCCCGCCGTACTTCGCAATGGCAAGGCAGCAGCCCATTTCTTTAGAAATTAAGTATTTCCATTGGCCTCTTCTGCTCCATGACACCTTTACATCCACTGAAATTAAGGAGTACACCAGATTCCCCATATGCCAGGTAAGGACTACAGGAAGAAGAAGAAGCCCATCTGATCGATGAAGAGGAGTCCCCCACAGCTCCTCTACCAGCAAAACTTTACTAGGTATGAACTGGGAAAAGAGAAATGTATATAAAATAGTTCCAAGAAGACAAACAAGGTGATGAAGGGTGGGCGAGGCTTCAGAGGCAATAAAGTGATAAGAGTAATGCTTGCACAATGCCTCAAACACTTTAGCAAGTGGCATGGAAGCTCTTTCTGTGAGGTCACAGCTCATAAACAGTAGCTATAAGATGTGGTGAAAACAGCTCCGATGTACTGGACTTAATTCCCAGCAGGGTTAAGGTGTTTGTTTTTTTTTAAAAAAAATATTTGGATTGCAGAGACACTGCACAGAGTTATGAAAAGCCCCAGTGAGGAATTACGATGTCAACAGTAGAGCTGTGGAGAAAGGCCATGCCATTTGCAGCAAAACATCACATAACCCCATGAAAGCTCCTGTTGTGCTACTGGAACATAGTACAGACAGAAAATTTAATGATAAGACAGATATCTAGGGACCACTATTTTAGTTATCTTCTCTGTTCCTATGATAAAACATTGACAAAAACCAACTTGGGGAGGAAAGGGTTTATTTGGCTTACATTTCCATAATATTTAATAATTAATTTCCATCAGTGAAAGAAGTCAGGGCAGAAATTTAAAACAGGAACTTGAGGCAAGAGCTGGAGGAGCAGGCTTGGAGGAGGGCTCCTTACTGGCTTGGGGTGGTTTCTTACAACACTCAGGACCAGCAACCTATGGGTGTCACTGCCCACGTTAAGCTGAGTATCCTCACATCAATCATCAATCAAGAAAATGCTTCACAGACTCGCCTATAGGTCAATCTGATAGAGGCATTTTCTAAATTAAGGTTCCTGCTTCCCAGATGACTCTGTCTTGTCTCAAGTGGACAAGAATCTAATTGAGCAGAGCTTTTAGTGTCTCATATTGTCATCTACCCTCAGAGTCGAGCATCCTGGGAAGGTAAAGATTGGAAAGTTGGGGACAGAAAGGTCCAAACAAGAGATAGGTAAATGAGTTGTTGGAGTAAGACCAGATAGAAAAGATCCCTGATTGACATGTCAGTGGCCAAAACAAGACCATCAATAGCCAAAGAGATACTGTGAACTAAATATCAAGACTTCAACACCCAAGACTTCAATACCAAGTTTGCAACACCCAGGTTTTGCCACCTGCCAACCTAGTCCTGGTACAGTAGAGCCCTAAATGGAGTTGCTATGGTGGCTTGGATAGAGATTAAACATGAACCCGGCAATAAAGACAGCTACACTATAAAGCTATCACTAATCCAAATGCACAGTCATTCAGCAAAAGACCGCACTCGACTTCCTTTTGAGCCATCCTTGAAGAGATGAACAATTCCTCGGCAGAAAGGTGACCGTGTAGAATACAGGATTCCAGGCAGGAACCCATCTCAAGGTGAACTGAAAAGTTCTTCTGGTGTAGACCCGTCTTTCCTTTCCACAGGGCCTCAACTCACAGTGCTAAAGAGAAACTGATAGAACTTTTGGCCCATCATTACTGCCTTAGACCACAGGAGCAAAGTGGCGGGCCAACAATCATGTTCTTGTCACTTTTGGAAGTTAATGGCCTGCTAGAGTGGCAGACTGGCTCTCAGAAGGCACGCCTGAGGGAGCATTGTGGAGATGACGGGCTGAGGATGGAAAACACATCTTGTCCCAGTCTGCTTGTGCAGCTGTGAGAAAAGAGATGAGACTTGGTAATTTATAAGGAGCATAAACGGTGCTATAGCTCTGGAGGTTGAAAACAGCAAGACTGGTGTCTAGTGAGGACTGTCACTTGCTTCCCTGCCTGTACCTGACTCTATGTCCTCACATGAATGAAAGAGTCAGATGTGATTTCCTTCAACCTTGAACCGTTAATGAGTGCTAAACTCATTTAAAATTAGCCTAGTAGCCTTCCACAAGTCTGGGCTTCCACAAGTCTGAATGTGGCACTGCCCATATTCAAGGACGATAAACTCCGCTTACTTGGTCCTTTCTGAAGATTCCCTCACAGACACACCTACAGGTGTGCATTATTAGTCAATCCATCAAGATGCCTCTCAAGCAGAACCGTTTGGGAATCAAGCTTAACCAATCAAACCCAGATACAAGGCTTCCTTGAGGCCATCCCTATTGATGCCAGATAATGGGATCAAGTACCCTTGCCCCAGTTTGGAACACTCTGAAGGTTTATCCCAACTGTAGAATCATGCTTCTTGTAATGTGGATTACGCTTAATAATAAAAATATTTAAGAATAAAAAGTAAAATAGTGAGAAATATATTTAGGAAATAAATTGAGATACATTAATAGTAAATTAAATTTTTGCCCCAAAGTCTAAATACCAATAAAATCATTACTAACCTAAAAGAAGAGTTTTTAAGGTTTTAATAATAAAGCAGCAATAAACTCATAAGGAGTAGATATTATGTATTCCTTGATCCAAATGCTACATAGTGTGTTGTGTGTATGTGTGTGTAGGTCAAATACAATGATTCATGTATATGAACACATAGTACATATATGAATGTATACATATAGTATATGTTAAAAACAAAAATGAAATAAGAAGTATTATTTATTGATAAATGATGCTCAGATCATAAAATAGAAATAACAATTATCAACTAATAGGAATGCAATTAACTGCTTAAAATATATTAAGCAAAAGGGATCAGAACTAAGAAAGAAGTTGTTGAACCTCTTATAATAAGAGATTTTATCTACAATTGGGTGATTAAGCATACGAAAATGAGATAGGAGATTGAAACAACATAATTAAAAAGCAAGCCTCAACAATCCTCGGAGAGATTATCTTGCTCTGACTCTAACTCAAATAAGTTATAATTCCAAATACCCTAAGAAACAGAAATGAAAAACAATACACATTTGAAACATTAAAAGCACTTTGGAAAAGTTGATAGCACATAAAAAATCATAATGGAAATTATTAATATTAAATAGAAAATGTTAAAAACTGAATGATATACCAAATGGGATGAGATTTAGTGAGAATATTTATAGAAATGTATGTTAACCGGCTTCAAATAGCTATTTTAGAAATAAAGTCTAATTGTAAATGAACTAGGCAGCCAGTTTAATTAAAAAGCGAGGAATTCAAAATTAACCTAACATCAGAACTTTGATTAATTTAGTCAATTATATTAAACAATTAAAAGATAAAAATCATGTGACTCATCTTAATAGATGCTGGAGAAGTAAAGGTTGACTAAAATTTAATAGCTACCTATATTAAACAAGAGAAAATATTTTTAAATGAAGATATTTAAAAGTTCACAATAAAGATTTTAGATGATGATAAAATGTAACGGTGTTCTATTTCTCAGTGTGGTACTGAAGTATATCCTGTCTACTAGGGGCTAGCCTCAGTCCATTGTTGAGGCTATAAAAAAAAACATTTGAGACTGTGCAATTTATTACAACCTAGCTTATTTCTCATAGTTCTGAAAATTATACGTCTAATACAACAGCACCAGCAGGTTGAATGCTTTTGCTTTCTAGATGTCATGGGCTGTGCTTTAGTACAACTGAACATCAGAAGGTGTGAACACCACTCGTGCTGGTTCCTTCCACGGTCAGAAGGAGGTAGCTCCCCTGGATATATCATTTGCTACAAATTCTACCTCTAATATACTGGCACTTTTCTTTTACGGCATGAAAGCTGGAGGGAAAATAGCCATGACAGACCTTTAAAATAATTGTTTGACTACCATGAATGTTCTCAAGGAGCTGAAGTTAGAAGATTTTGACTTCAAGGCATACATACATACATACATAGTACATTCAAGGCCAGCCCGGGCTATATAGCAAGATTTTGTCTTGAAAAAAATTATTATAGAAGGTAGAAAAATAACTAGGATGAGAAACAAAAAGCAAAATAATACTGTCTACTTCCTCCATCAAAAAAAGGATAACACCCCAAAAATGTGAAGCTTAATTATTTTAACTAGGAAGGAATGGGTTTTCTCCAAACACTGGAATTAGAGAACAACTATTTAAAATTCAAAACCCTATACATTAATAATTTAATCTTCTTAACCTACCCACAGATGTTCATGCAGTATTTATGGTTTGGAAAAGTTCATAGCCCCATTCATCCTGAAGACTAGTCACCACAGGATGAGAAGTGGGATTTTCAAGAACTGAAAACAACTTTTATTCTAAGAAAAGTTCCATTTCTATTTTCTTCTGGGCTATATTCTGGACACAGAGCTGTGAATGAAGCCAAAGGTATTTAGAATTTTGTACAGGGGATAGAGCCTGGTACACAGACTCCTGGGCCTATTCTCTATGGAGCTCTTTGCTATATAGGTTCTGGGAAGTGGAATCTGGGAATAAACGCTAGGATAGGTGTGATTCTGAGATTACATAGTAGCCAGAGAGGTCATAGGAAAATAAAAATTTTTAAATGATGTCAAGGTTCTGGTTTAACCCCCAGTAAACCCAGGGATTTCAGAGTGCTTAAACAGACTCGTGGGTAAAGGAGCACCCATTCTGTGTGGTGGAAACTCTCATGCAGTTTTTGCAGGTATTTGTGATTTATTATTAGTTTTCTCCTTGGGGGTGGTAAAAATTGACTACAAGTAGTATAAGAACAAAAACTGAAAAAATGTATAATTTAGTTTTTTATTATAGTCTTCATGTCTTTTAGTCAATTCTAAATCAGACTGTACTCTGTATTGCTATGGAAGCTTAGATCTGGAAAAAAAATTACTGGACACTTAAGAAATCTAAATTGCAACATTCGTCCCAAAGTCTTTGATTGATAGGCAAGAAAACCAATCACAAGCCAGACAACCTAAATAAACAGAAAGCTCTGTGGCAAGCTGCAGCAGATTTTCAATATGTCTTGCTCTCCAGCTGCCAGCATCTGGCAAGCCTTGGTGTTAGGAACTGTGGCCCTACTGAGGTATTTTTTTTATTATTAGAAGCTAGAAGTCTTGATATTTTTGTGAAAATCCATTGATCTTTTAAACACCAGCTCATTCCTTAACAAAACAAATACACATGGGTTATACTTAAGATGTCTGTTGCCTTCTTATCAGAGAGTGTGTCTAAGCTGCCATTTGGTGGCTTCAGGATAAAATAGGTATGACACAAGGAAAAGGGCCTAGCCTCTTAGGTTCTAATCCAGGCCTCTGGTCAAGTCAGATAACCCTTCCGAAACGTGGCAAGTTTGAAAGTCATTATAGTCCCTTTCCTGCAGTTTTTAAGTGAGTTATGCCTCCTTTTAACCATCTATGTTAGGAAGGAGAATCTATGACTGAGCCGGGAACATTTGTTGAGGAAAAGAAAGGGCGTGATGCTGCACTGAATTACAATTAGCTAAGAAATGTCTTATTTAATTTTCCATGTATTTAGAAATACAGAGCATATATTTCCAGAGAATGTTTTGTATTTACAGCATGTCTGTCTAGTTATATGGCTGCAATATAATTGTTTTCCTGCTGAGAATTATGGCTGTGAAGTTACTCTGGGTCCTATTACAGCTAATTATAGTCTTGTTCTGGAATTTAAGAGCTCCCCTATAAGGCTCCCTCCTCTCCAGATACACACAACAGACACAGAGAGCAAGTTATTCTATGTGTGACACTTGCTCTCAGGTGGCTGATAGAAAATACAACATTTGGGTATATAATTCATAGGGGTATGAATTACCAGAAATGAGCCTGGCTTGATTGAAATAATTCCAACTTCCAATCATGTGGCAATGGAATACCATTCAACAGAGATAATATTCTCATATATTTATACACATATGTAAGCTTTTTCTTTTTCTGAACTATATTGAGAGGAGTTAAACAGGCATGGACCCTCCTCAGCCTGAACTCTAGAAAGACCAGAAGGCTTGGAATAGTCTGCATCTTCTCTAGCCCTATCATGGTCTGAGTAGAGAGTCCATGTATGCAAGTACAAAACCATCTCTCTTTAACGGATAAATTTCCCTTGGGCTCAGAGCCGAAAGATTTGGGCTCCTTCTGGCAGTGTCACTTTCTCACCTCTGGGATATCAGCAAATCATTCCACTCAGTTAAACTTCATTTTTCTCCTCTACACAAAGGAGAAATGAATGCTTGCCATATGTTCATTCTCATTGCTGTGAGGGTCAAATTGGTTAGTGAGTTGGAATTAGATTAAGGAGATATCCTTTTTTAGTTCCTAGTCCTAGGGGAGCTGAGAGGCTCTACAGCAGTTTTGGGGGTGAGGGATGAGCAACAAGACATCTAGCAGCCTTGGGCAACCCTCATGCAAAGGACTGTGGACAGGTGCTAAGGGTTAATTGAGATGACCAATAGAAAATGGTTGGCTAAGTGTCTGCCCGACAGAGAAATTTACATCTCATATTGTATTGAGTTATTGAAACAGCTTTTATTTCATTATTACAGTTCCTGTATCAGCAGTGAATATACATATATAAATAGCATTGAATACACACACACACACACAGCATTGAATAAGATCAGCACTTCTATTTTTATGGTGGTGATCATTAATATTTTTAACCCATAACTGAAGGATTTTGTTGAAAACTATCAAAGAGTGAATAAAAAGTTTCCTAAATTCTAGAAACAAAGGAAAGAAGCTAAATTCAGAACTTTTGATCTTGAAAGTGTCTTTTTTTTGCCATTCCCCCCCACCCCGGTACATCAGAAGACAAATGAAGGGAATAAGTATGCTGTTCTCTCTCCATGCTTCTAATCTACGTCTTGTGTAAAAATACTTTTTTAAAAAATTTTTCTCAATGTCATCTTATATGTATATGTTTTTAGTAAAACGATGAAACTTAAGCATGGGAAAAAGCTATCCCTTGTGCAACCATATCCCTTTCCCCAGTTCGACAATCCCAGCTGTCATTGGGTAGTCACTCTTCAATCTCTTATGTGAGTTTTCTCTTATTTACCTTCCACAGTTTCAAAAAACATGTTTACCCTATTGTTTCTTGAAGAATTTCCCATTTCAACTGTTACTACTGGTTGATTTTCCACTACGAAAGGGAATGATAAGCCCCCATGTTCCCTTCTCTTCCTCCCATCCTCCCAACAGGCCAGTTGGTGGCAATGTTCTTGTCACAATGATGCTGGTCCTCTCTCCCTTCACAAAGTATATGCCAATCAACATTGGGTAATAACACTTTGGCTTCATTACCAAAATCATCACACCTACATTAATCAACTTGTTCAGAATATACCAATTCTCTACTTTTCATTGTAGTTTACATTACTGTAGTAATGCTCTAACATCAAATATACTATCATGATTTTAAGAATGCACCACATTATTGGTGATTATATTTGGTGTTTAGAGCAAATCTAAAGGGCATTTTCACTTTTCTTGCCTATAACACTATGTTTATTGTTAAGTAATTACCTATTCTGCCTTCTCTCCAGCTGCTAGCAATCACCATGCTATTCTTTGTGTCTATGAACTTCTCTTCATGTCTGCAAAATTTGTCTTCCTGTGACTGGCTGATGTCATTCAACATAATGTCACCAAGGTTCATCCAATACAATTTCACACTGAAAATTTCTGTAATGTATTAAAATGAAGTGAAATCCATCTCATGGAATGTACATATTACTTTTAAAAACACCTATTCATTTTCATGTAAATTTAGTATGTTTGTACATCCTAACTATTATGAATAATACCACAATAGACACTGGTATGCTTACATTTTTTAAAGGGTGATAGACAGATGATAGATGATAGATATAGAAGATGATAGATAGACAGACAGACGGACAGACACATAGAAGACAGACAGATAGATAGATAGTAAAAGTTACATTCACAGATATAAGAGGGAATTTCATTGTGTTCCTCATTTGCATTCCCTTGACTCTTAGTGACACAGCATTTTCACACAGCTTTTCTATATTTTTTGTGTTCTTTTATATATCAATTCAAATTCTTGGTCCATCTTCAAATTGAGCAGCTATGCTTTAATATTGAGATGTATGCATGTCTTAGATTTTAGAAAGAAACGAATTACTAGATACACAATTTGAAAATAGAAATATTTTCACCCATTCCTTGGCATTGGCATTCCTTGATGCCTATAGCCCAATACCTAGAGATCCAAGGAAGCTCCACTCACCGATTGTCCTGAGGACTCATGCTCCCCATGTCATTCAGTATCCTGGCTGTCCTAACTAAGCATAGCACCTCTGAAAATTAACCTCTGCAGAGGCCATATGGAGACCATCGCGTGAATGAATGGTTTTGCAAATCCTGGACTTCACATCCAGTGTCTTCTGCAATGAGCCAGAGTCACACATAATTAAACAGAGGCCATGTGTAACACCAGGAACTGGGTTGTGCTTTCATTTCATAGGTTGCCTTTCTACGTGATTGTCTTTTTGGCTATACAGATTTTTATTTTTAGTTTTGTTTGGCTTCATCAAATTATAGTTACCTATGCCTTTGATGTCATATTCAAGAAGTCTTTGCCAAGAGCAAAGTCATAAAGATTTCATTCCACAGTTTCTTCTAGGAATTGCACAGCTTTAGGTCTTAAATTTAAGCCTTCATCCATTCTGAGTTGACTTTTCTGTAGTGTAAAATGAGAACCCAATTTCATTTTTTTTTTGGTTTATACACACTCAGCTTCCTCAACGTTTTTAAGGAGACTATCCTCTCTCTGCATAGTATTCTGGATCCCCTTCTTGACAATTCACTGACTCTCTTGATGTAGACTTGTTTCTGAGCCCTCTGTTCTAGTCCATTCTTTTGTGTACCTGGCTGTGTGCCAGAATATTTTGATTAGTGTGACTTTATAAAGCCTTGTTTAACCATCATTACCACATGTTAGTAGTGAATACTGGCAGAGTACAAATCAGCAGATGGATAAATGAATGAATAGAAAGAACTTGATATGCAATTCTGGAAAGATAAGATCTACATTCTTTTTGGCAGCTTGCTGATAATAACACCCAATTTATAGATCCAAATCTTTTGCTTTTATTCTGTCTTAATGAATTAGAAAAGTAGTAACTATACGAGAGAAGTCTGAAAGTACAATGCAAGATAAAAGAGAAAACATTGTAGTCAAAGAAAAAATCAAATCTCTCATCTCCGGGTTCTAAAGATACTAATTTAGGTGCATGGCAATCTTTCTGATTCAACACTTTGTACATCCATAATGGTGACAATGGCCTCCAAGAACCTATATACACTATAACACATGATCTAAATATTCACTTTTATTTCCCATCACAGTACCATATTTATAAAACTTACAAGAGTTGAGTTCTGAAACACTTCTTCACTCAGTTTGGTCAGTTGCATGAGTTCTGTCCTTGATCTCTGGTGTGCTTTGCCCCGTACCTCCATCCTCATACACTGCAGGAACTAAGTGGCCATGTCACAGCACAGTGGCATACATACTTCCAACATAGAATGTGAATGCGTCTCCAAGACTGAAGCATTAAAAGTGTATGCAGAACTACTGTCATGCAAAGAACCTAATAACATCCTGCGCTCTTAAAAATAATTGCCACTGTTCGTTCCAACAGATACATGTATTACTGAGGTCTGTAAAAATGATTCTAACTTCTCCCATCGGTACACAATGGAAAACAAACATTTTAATATCTATTTCAAAACTGTGTTTATTCTGCCAACATATTGCTTAAGCTTTTTTTCAAAAGACATGAAACATACAGTACCATCTGTAAGCCAATTTGTTATATGGAAATTGCACAATTATATATGTTTTTTAAAATGCCAGATAATGTTTGGGAGAAAAAGAAGGCATTGGCTCTCTGAAACCTTCAGATAGTTTAACCTTCACTTTTTTTCTGATATCTTTTTTCTTCTACTTTGTCTCTGCCCACCCTGCCTGCTTGAGAGCAATATTCTATCATCTTGTCAGCCCCCTGCTAGGCAAAGCACATCTATTATAAGATGCTAACTTCAACCAAGGGCTGGGCTAGAGACAGGGCTTCTTTTGGATATAGATTTAAGCCCCAAGAAGCAATCACCAATTCCACATTATGCAGCACTTTATAACAATGATAATCACTGGCATTTTTCATCGTGCTTTACAGACACATTCATAGTGCTTAGCAGCTCAGGTTTGGGAATCACTCTGCATGGGCTTGAAATATGACACTTCTTGGACAAGATACTCCACTTCCCTGTGCCTATTTTCTCACCTGCAGAAGCAGGTTGATGACTCTATCTAATTCACAGAGCTCCAAGGACTGCTAAGCAAAATGACTTTAACACAGTGCCTGGCACACACGTGAGATCAATTTATATCTACTATGTATGCTGCCATTACCATTCTTACTAGCTTAGCAGTCCTGTCAAAAGAATATGCCTTGTCCCATGTATTGAAGAAAGAAAAGCTGAATCTGAATGCCAAAATGGCCTGCCTATGGTCTCATCCCCAGGAGATGTTAGTAAGGACTAACAAGACTAAAAGCCAGATCTATTTTTCATAGAAAATTGAACTCTTCCCTGCTCAGATGTATGCACTATTCCTTCAGAAAGAAAAAAAAAGTGACAAATGATGAAGGGAAACAGGAAATAAGACAAGGATCAGGCTCAACTAGGGGAGCTTGCTGTGCCCAATACTTTCACTCAAAGGTGTCACTTAATTTGGCAAGTCTCTGCATACTTAGCAAGTGCACTAAAACATGTAGTTGAAAAGAAGCCACTCAAGTATCTGTACTTAGAGAGCACACAGCCTAGTCAAGAAGCGATAGGCGATGACCAACAGCAGAGATGCAAATATGGTGAGTTCTTAAGGGGGAACATCTGTGTCCAATAGGAAGCAGTGGCCTAAGTAAAAAACAGCGTGGTATCTAAGAGCACAGGGTCTATCTAAATCTGCTATTTGTGATCTGGGACTTCATTGTGACTTTTCCTCTATTTGCCTCAATTTTTATTGTTTGAGGATTGTTTGAGGATTCAATGTGTATACAGACCTTAGAGTAGACCCAGCATATAGTAAGTACTCTACAAGGGACTTTCAGGTCCATGAATATACTAATAATTTAATATTTTAATATTAAATAACTATAATAATAGTTTTGGGATCCGAAGGAAGAGTGCTTTTCTAGGTACAGAACAGCAGGGGCGAAGGCTATAGCAAAGGCCAAGCTTGGGTCATGGAAGAAAAGAATGGAAACCATGGTGTTGAAGCCTTATAAAAGAGGGTGGGAATTTATATGGTTTATCATATCTATTAGAGAATTGATAGTAGCTCATTTACCTGAATTAAGGGAATGAGCCAAAAATATATGCCAATACCACTTGACAATAACGTAACTCACCTACTAAGAGCAAATAGATTCATTTGTCCACAGTGCACAAGGGCCAGCAAGCACCAGCCATCTCCTCATGTCCTGAAACCAACAGCCACTGGGGATGGGGAGCAGAGTCCCTTACCCTTCAGCAATGCTCTTCTTCAGAGTAGGGCCAGTTTGGCTGCAGGAGAAGAAAATGACTGTCCTAGGCATCATTAGCAGCTGTCTTTCCAGATTTTGTGTCAGTCAGTCCCTTGCTATAAGCTAGCTTAGCACATTGAGTTCCAGCCCAGGTGATGATGTAAGAAATCCTGTATACCTCTATCTTAAAGATCTCCCAGAAAGAAAAAAAAACCCTAGTGTCCGCTCTGAGCATGGTAATGAGACACCTAGGTGATCTGGAGGTTGAGCTATAAAATGAAGACAGATGATAGAATCTCTCTCGTAAGTCAAAGGGAAGATCCAGTGAGACAAAGCAGAGGGACTGGCACAGAGAATTGTTCAATCAATGACCGCATCTTGAAGCTGTGAGAGCTAATCCTTCTCTGTGAACATCAGAGGAAAACACACCCTCCTGGACTGGCTTAAGAATGGAATGTGGGCAGTGCTTAGAAAAAAAAGAACAAAGTCTTGACATGAATCCCTCCTGCACCAGGGTGGGCTTTCTGGGAAGATGGGCAGCTGAGAAGTGGTTGTCATGGAAACCACTCTGCTTGAGCTCCTGCCTCATAAAGACATGGGTTTGAATCCAAGTTCTGTCTGCCTTATTTGTTCCATCTAGGAACTAAATTAATCATGTACAAATTCAAAGTAAGTATACCCAATTGTCAAGCAAAGCATAAATAAGGGATACAGCGCTTAAGTTGTAAATGGTAAAATGGTTAGTTCATGCTGTAACTACCCTTATCATATGGTTTTGTGAATCAGAGATTCAAGCAAAAATTGGCTAGGTGATTCTCAAACTCTCTGTGCCAGCAATGCCGTCACTTTATGGTTTGAAGAGCCAAGAGGGCTTCATTTATGTACCTAGTCCCACTTTTCCCCTCCATAAATGACATACGCCTGGACACTGGAGTAAGGCTTGTGGATGTTTTACATGGTGGTCCAGGACTCCCAGAGATCATGTAAAGCTGCAAGTTGTCTTAAAGACTATGCTTGCCTTATCCCATTTTCATTTAAGGTCCATGTTCAAAGTAACAGGAACAGACTTTACCTTTTGATGGAAAAAGAGTCAACGAATTTGGAGTCATCTTTTGTTGTCCAGGGAAGCTAATGATAAGAATAATAGAAGATTTGGGGTAAAGCCAATTAAATGGAGAAACTGTTATTGCTCTGGAATAAGCTTCCTCCAGCCTCCTCCTCTCCCTTATGGTTAAAGCTCTGCCTTGATTAAGACTCACCCCCTGCTCAATGGCAGGTGTAAGCCATCTTGCTAACTGACATGCAAAATGATAATATTTTGCACAGCACCTTGATTGCATCATTCATCCAAGAATATGCAAGTCCTCTGCAAACAATAATTAAGCCTCCATGCCCCCATGATGCTCCATTATCCTGTCTTTATAAATAGGGATGGAGTGAGCCCAGGAGAGTGAGCTTGCCACAGTCACAGGATTGAGTGACAGAGCTGAGAAGGAATCCAGTCAGAGCATCAGCCACTGAGTCTAGGCATTCACATTCCTTACTGCCTGTAGAACGGCACCTAGAAATACAAAGAAGCCCCACTTTGTCCATCATCTTGGGTCCTCATGTTCACTGTGCCTCTCGATATCATGACTGCTTACTTATCACTGCACCCCTGAAAGCCAACCTCTCCACAGGCACCTGGAGTCCATCAAGAGATCTAGTGGATCTACACCCCTTTCACTTCACTCCCAATGTCGTCTTCGGTGACTCAGGGAGTCAGGCACGATTAAACAGAGGCAGTGAGCAACGTGAGGTTCTGGGTTGCGCTTTCATTCTTCACTGGACATAGCTCATTTGCTTTGCTGTCAAACAGCAAGGAAACCTACGAGAAGAGGAAGGGAAAAAATATGCTTTGGGGGTAGGGGAGCGAGAGAAACTAAATGATAGGCCACTTTCGGAATGTATCATTAGTTTTTGGCAAACTCACGACTCCTGCCTGGTCTTTGTCAAATCTTGTAAAGGCTGTGCTATGGCAGCTGTTAACCCTGGCCGGAGTCATTTAACTTGTTAGATAAATTGGCAGGAGATCAGATGCATCACCTTGTCTGCAGGACTGCTCCTCTCTACCAGCCTCCTTCCTACCTTCTCCTGTCTGCACACCTACCTCATTAGTAGTCACTTTTTAACTCTTTCTAATACCTACCCCCAGCCTTGCTCTCTCACTGATCCTAGCATAGCTGTTTGGATTGTTCTTTCAAAATGTGAGTTAAAGAGAGGTCAGGAATCATTTAGCTTAATACCTTTGTGATATAAGTAAACATACATACATCAAGATGGTATCCCAAATTGGGATTCAAATTGGACCCAACATTTAGCTCCTCTCAACTTTAATTTTCCTACCTATAAAAAGGTAAATAAATAAATAGTCCCTGCTTCTACATCTAAAGAGCCAAACAGAGTCATCAAAAAATAATGGTAGCTATCAACGATATCTCTGAAAAAGACAGCTATATAATATCACAGCAAGTGAATCTGAGAAAGAGACAGAGATGTGTTTTGGGTCCTCAACTTTAAAATATATGTATAATATAAATAAAAATATTTATTTGCTTATTTATTTTATGTGATGAGTATTTTGCTTGCATGTTTGAGTAACACATGTATGCAGTGCCTGCAGTGGCCAGAAGAGGAAGTCACAACCCCTGGAACTGGAGTTATAAAGGTAAGAAACCATGTGGGGGCATAGAAACGAACTTGAGTTCTCTGAGAGAGCAGCAAGCACTCTTAAGGGTTGAGCCATCTCTCCATCCCCTTGGCTTTTAATACCTACTTTATCAATTCCTACCATAAGTATTTAATATGGGACACATAATATGCCCCAGGTATTGTAATGAGCACAAGCAACCAACTAATGAATAAGACCACCTTGCTACTGCCCCACCTGAAATTTATAGTCTGGGGAACGGAACAGAATTTCACTTATTGCAAATGTGTTACGGAGAAGAGTGGAGGGTGTTGGCATAAACTTGCCAGGGAGAACGATTTCCCTGGGTCAGGAAGAGAGAGAAGAAGCCTGTGGGGAAGAGACATTTGAGGTAAGCCATTAGGTTGGAGTGTCTGTAAGCTTCATGGGGGGGGGCAAAGGCAAGTGTCAAGGTGAGAAGCAACGTGATAGGTTCTCATAATTGAAAAGAGGCAACTGCCAATGAAGTGTACTCGTTACCAACTCAGCCCTCCCCATGTCCCTAGCACCCCACAGCACCCTGTTTCTGACCAGAAGAAGGAATGTGCTTTGTTTCCTAGTGTTCTTGGAAGCCCTATACTAGAAATAGCAATGATTTGTTCTTAGTAGCTCTGTAAATATAATTGTATTTAAACAAATTCCGTGCATGAAAATACTGATTTGCTTTAAGTGAGAAATTGTTTGAGAGTGATGTGACCCGTGATGGCTTGCAAAAATATGACAGCTTTACCTGTCTCATTGCACAGCTCTTACCTCTACAGCACAAGCTGGGAACTCAGCAAGTTACTCATGAGATATGAAGACACTCGTATTAAAAACATACAGGACAGGGAGCTGGCCATAATCAGTCCTTATTCTAATCTCTGCTTCCTCAAGCTTCACCCAGCATCTCCTGGCCCTGAGCAGCACCAGCTTTGCCTTCTCGACGTAGCATTTCTTCATCAACCATCCTCACCTGGACACAGATGGGCAGACGGCACCCAGGGTCCAGGCTGAGCTGCGTCGCTCCAAGATCAAGAATCAGCAGAGACTGAAGAGCATGCTCATTGATCTCTAGACAGGCATCTCACTACCTCAGAGGAAATGTATTAACACTGTGTTCCCAGGCCTTTGAAACCCATTGTTCGGATATACATATATAGAAGACTTACTAATGTTTGACTATTACTAAGAAAGCCTGGGAAACAGCTCTGGTTTATCTGGCTTTGCAGATAGACGATATAAGAAACATGACTCTATAGTAAACATGAGATATGATCATTGCTTTCAAGGATAAAACCTGTAACGGAAATCAATCAACTTGTATAATAATATTTATTAAGCACTATATCAGGCATAGTGGTAAGAAATCTATATACAATAGCCAATTTAGTTCTCCCAATAGGCATGAGTTGCTCTTCATCCTGTTCTGTGGATGACAAAAGGGTGCCTATGATGGTACGAGATAGAGCTGGAAATGAAGTCTTTGCTGTATTATCCTGAAACATGCACAGAGTCAGATGAGAAGACATAAAATAACACCTTGTACCCATGAGTACATCAGAAATAGACAAATCAAGCAAAAGTAGCCAAATAAAATAAGTCTCCAATTTTGAAAACTTGGGAATGTTAGAGGACTATTTCTCAGGCTCAGCATTATTGACATTTTGGGTTAAGCAATTGCTTGTATGGGAGCTGCCCTGTATACTGGTGAATGTACACATACTTCTGGCCTCTATCTACTGAATGCCAGCAGAAACACCAGATTGCCCAGGGGAAGATAAATCATGCAAGGCCAGGCGGCCAGATTATGCTGAGCCGAGTGTAAAAACCAGGAGTTGAGAAAAGGCTGGAGTGGAGTTGGAACCGGGCTCTGGAAGGTTCTGAATGCAAGGTTCTGATAGTGGAAGCTAAGAGTTGGTGCATAGTCTAGAGATTAAGAGTGATATTTTTCCGTCTTTCCCCCGCCGCCCTTCTGGCCTCCATGCAGCTCCCTGAATGTGTCAGGCACACTCTGGTCTCAGAGCATTTGGATCTTCTCCGTCTCGAAAGCAGCAGATCTCAACCCACGTATTGTTGAGCCCCATTGGGTCATTTTGTAACAATGAAAATACAGCCTGCATATCAGACATTTACATCACTATTCACAGCAGCAGTAACATTACAGTCATGGAGCAGCAGCGGAAAGAATCTCCTGGTTGGGTCACCACAACAGGCGGAACTGTATGAAAGGGTAGAAGCATTGGGGAGGTTGAGAATCACCTCAGATTCCCAGAGGATGCTTCTCATCTCCCTCTGTTCCACCCCTAGTCTGGGCTGGCCTCCACCACAAGCTTCTGCCTCGACCTCCTGAGTGCTGGGATTGCAGGTGTGTCCCACCACAGCTGGTTTCTTCTCATCTCTGTTCGGAGTCTATGAGTGAGGTCAGTCATGTCTCTAAATTTCTGTCCCCCAATCCTGCTTAGCTTACTTTCATATACCTGCTTTTTCTTCATGTCATACCCACATCAGCACAGAATTATGCACTCATCACTTTATTGTCTATCTGTTGCAAGTAGAGTGTCAGAGGAATGAGGTCAGACACTGGTCCTCACACTGCATTATTGCAAACTTAATGCCAAAGACACTTCCTTGTACTCAGTATATATTAAATTAGCAAATATATTTTCAGAAAGAATGTTACACCTAACTCCAGGTGCTACCATGCCCAGTCTTTGTATATTGTAATTGTCACAAAAAAATAATATGGACACTGCTTGAATGAGAACCAGCTAAAGTAGTTATGTGTTTAGCAGTGGAGACTCCTGTGACTCAATTAGTTTTTTTTTAAATTTATTAGATTAAAAAAAAAATACCAATCAAAGTTCCCACTCTCTCCCCTCCTCCCATTCCCTCCACACATCCTCCCATCCCACCCCCACCTAATCCTCAGAGAGGGTAAGGCACATTGCCTTGTGGAAGGTCCAATGCCCTCCCTACTATATCTAGGCTGACCAAGGTATACATCCAAAGAGAATAGGATCCCCAAAAGCCAGAACATGCAGTAGGGATAAATCCTGGTGCCACTGCCAGTGGCCCCTCAATCTGCACCAGCCATGCAACTGTCAACCACATTCAGAGGAACTAGTTTGGTCCTATCCTTGTTCCTTCCCAGTCCGGCTGGAGTTGGTGAGCTACCATTAATCCAGGTACACTGTTTCAGTGAGTGAATCCATCATGGTCTTGACCTCCTTGCTCATATTCTCATTCTTTGGGAGCTCAGTCCAGTGCTCTGATGTAGGTCTCTGACTCTGCCTCCATCAGTTGCTGGGTGAAGGCTCTATGGTGATATTTAAGATAATCATCAGTCTGACTACAGGACAAGTCAAGATCAGGCCCCCTCTCCTCTATTGCTCAGGGTCCTAGGTGGGGTCACCCTTTTGGATTCCTGGGAATTTCTCTAGAGCCAGGTTTCTGCTAATCCTATAATGGCTCCCACAATCAAGATTTCTCTCTCCTTGTTCTCATCTCTGTCCTTCCTCCATCTCGGCCATCCCATTCCCTCAAGTTCTCCTCTACCTTCCCCCTCTCCCCTCCTCTTCTCCTCCTACCCTCCCTTCTTTCCCCACCCCCATGCTCCCAAACCTGCCAGTCAATCCTATCCATTTCCAATGTCCAGGTGTATCTATATACATTTTTTCTTTGGATTCACTGTATTACTTAGCTTCTCTAGGATTATGAATTATAGGATCAATGCCCTTTGTTTATAGCTAGCATCCACTTATGAGTGAGTACATACCATATTTATTTTTGGGTCTGGGTTACCTCACTCAAGATAGTGTTTTCTAATTCCATCCTTTTGCATGCAAAATTCAAGATGTCATTGTTTTTTACCTCTAAGTAGTACTCTAATATGTAAATGTGCCACATTTTATTTATCCATTCTTCGGTTGAGGGGCATCTAGGTTGTTTCCAGGTTCTGGCTATTACAAATAATGCTGCTATAAACATAGTTGAACAAATGCTTTTGTAGTATGATTTGAGCATCTTGTGGATATATTTCCAAAAGTGGTATTGCTGGATCCTGAGGTAAGTTGATTCCCAATTTTCTAAGAAAGCGCCATACTGATTTCCAAAGTGGTTGTACAAGTTTGCATTCCCACCAGCAATGGATGAGTATCCCCCTTACTCCACATCCTCCCCAGCATAAACTATCATTATTGTTTTTGATCTTAGCCATTCTGACAGTTGTAAGATGGTATCTCAGAGTTGTTTTGATTTGCATTTCCCTGATAGCTAAGGATGTTGAACATTTCCTTAAGTATCTTTTGGCCATTTGAGATTCTTCTGTTGAGAATTCTCTATTTAGTTCAGTACCCTATTTTTTTTAAAATTGGGTTATTTAGAATTTTAATGTCTAATTTCTTGAGTTCTTTAGATATTTTGGAGATCAGTCCTTTGTCTGATGTGGGGTTGGTGAAGATCTTTTCCCATTCAGTAGGCTTCCTTTTGTCTTATTGACTCTATCCTTTGCTTTACAGAAGCTTCTCAATTTCAGGAAGTCCCATTTATTTATTGTTGCTCTCAGTGTCTGTGCTACTGGGGTTATATTTAGGAAGTGGTCTTCTGTGCCCATGCATTGAAGACTACATCCTACTTTCTCTTCTATCAGGTTCAGTGTGGTCAGATTTATATTGAGGCCTTTAATCCATTTGGACTTGAGTATGGTTCATGATGATAGATAGATCTATTTTCATTCTTCTACATGTTGACATCCAGTTATGCCAATACAATTTGCTGAAGATACTTTCTTTTTTCCATTGTATAATTTTAGCTTCCTTGTCAAAAATCAGGTGTTCATGGGTGTGTGGATTAATATCCGGGTCTTCGATTTAATTCCATTGGTCAACGTCTCAGTTTTTATGTCAATACCAAGCTGTTTTCATAAATGTTTCTCTGTAATAGAGCTTGATGTCAGGGATAGTAATGCCTCCAGAAGTTCCTTTATTGTACAGGATAGTTTTGGCTATCTTGTGTTTTTTGTTTTCCATATGAAGTTGGTTATTGCTCTTTCGAGGTTTATGAAGAATTGTGTTGTGATTTTGATGAGGATTGCATTGAATCTATAGATTGCTTTTGGTAGGATTGCCATTTTTACTATGTTGATCCTACCTATCCAAGAGCATGGGAGATCTTTCCATTTTCTGGTATCTTCTTCAATTTCTTTCTTCAGCGACTTAAAGTTCTTGTCAATGGGTCTTTCACTTCTTTGGTTAGTGTTACCCCAAAGTATTTTATGTTATTTGTAGCTATTATGAAAGGTAATGTTTCTCTGATTTCCCTCTCAACTTCTTTGTCATTTATGTATAGAAGGGCTACTGATTTTTTTTTAGTTGATTTTGTATCCTGCCACATCACTGAAGGTATTTATCAGCTGTAGGAGTTCTCTGGTCACTGGAGTTCTCTTTGGGGGTCACTTATATATACTATCATATCATCTGCAAATAGCAAAAATTTGACTTTTTCATTTCCAATTTGAATCCCCTTGATCTCCCTTTGTTGTCTTATTGCTATTGCTAAAACTTCAATATCTATGTTGAAGAGATATGGAGAGAGTGGACAGCCTTGTCTTGTTCCTGATTTTAGTGGAATTGCTTTGAGTTTCTCTACATTTAATTTGATGTTGGCTGTCTGCTTGCTGTATATTGATTTTATTACATTTAGATATATTCCTTGTATCCCTGATCTCTCTAAGACCTTTATCATGAAGGGGTATTGGATTTAGTTAAATGCTTTTTCAGCAGCTAATGAAATGATCATATGTTTTTTTCTTTCAGTTTATTTATATGATGGATTACATTGATAGATTTTATTGTATGTTGAATAAGTCCTGTATCTCTGTGATGAAGTTGACTTGATCATGGTGTATGATTTTTTTGATGTGTTCTTGGATTAGGTTTGCCAGTATTTTATTGAGTATTTTTGCATCCATGTTCATGAGTGAAATTGGTCTGTAATTCTCTTTCTTGGTTGAGTCTTTGTGTGGTTTTGGTATCAGGGCAACTATAGCCTCATAAAAGAGTTTGGCAATGTCCCTTCTGTTTCTATCATGTGGAACACTTTGAGGAGTATAAGTATTAGCTCTTTGTGGAAGTTCTGGTAGAATTCTGCACTAAAACTATCCAGCCCTAGGCTTTTGTTGGTTGGGAGGTTTTTGATGACAGCTTGTATTTCCTTGCAGTTTATAGGGCTATTTAAATTGCTCACCTGTTCTTGATTTCATTTTGGTATATGGTATCTATCTAAAAAATTTGTCCATTTCTTTTCCATTTTCCAATTCTGTGGAGTACTGGTTTTTGAAGTATGACCTGATGATTCTCTGTATTTCCTCAGTGTCTGTTGTTATGCCCCCCTTTTCATTTCTTATTTTGTTAATTTGGATGTTCTGTGTCTTTTGATTAGTTTGGATAAGGGTTTGTCTATCTTGTTGATTATCTCAAAGAACCAGCCCTTTGTTTCATTGATTCTTTGTATTGTTCTTTGTTTCAGTTTTTTTTTTAATTTCAGCCCTCAATTTGATTATTTCCTGTCTTCTACCCCTCCTGGGTGAGTCTGCTTCTTTCTGTTCTAGAGCTTTCAGGTGTGCTGTTAAGCCACTTTCTCTATTTTCTGTAGTTTTCTTAGTGCTATGAACTTTTCTCTTAGCACCGCTTTCATGGTGTCCCATAGGTTTGGATATGTTGTGCCTCATTTTCGTTTAATTCAAGTAAGTCTTTAATTTCTTTCTTTACTTCTTCCTTGAAGTGGTTCAGTAGTTCACTGTTCAATTTTCATGAGTTCGTTGACTTTCTGAGCGTAGTATTGTTGTTAAATTCTAACTTTAATCCATAGTGATCCGATAAGACACAAGGGGTTACTCCAATTTTTTTGTATCTGTGGAGATTTGTTTTGTTACCAAGTATGTAATCAATTTTAGAGAAGGTTCCATGAGGTGCTGAGAAGAAGGTATATTCTTTTGTGTTTGGGTGGAATGTTCTATAGATGTCTGTTAAGTCCATTTATTTCATGTCATCTGTTAGTTCTTTTATTTCTCTGTTAAGTTTCTGTCTGGTTGACCTGTTCATTGGCAAGAGTAGAGTAATGAAGTCTCCTACTATTAGTGTGTGGGGTTTCATGTGTGATTTAAGTTTTAGTAATGTTTCTTTTTTCATATGTAGGTGCTCTTGTGTTAGGGGCATAGATGTTCAGGAATGAGACTGCATCTTGATGAATTGTTCCTGTTATGAGTATGAAGTGTCATTTTCCATTGTCTTCTGACTGATTTTAGTTTGAAATCAATTTTGGTAGATATTCGGATAGCTACACCCACTTGTTTCTTAGGTCCATTTTATTGGAAAACTTTTTCCGAACCCTTTACCTTGAGGTAGTGTCTGTCTTTGAGGTTGAGGTGCATTTCTTGTAAACAGCAGAAGGCTGGATCCTGTTTTTGTATCCATTCTCTTAGCCTGTGTCTTTTTATAGGTGAATTGAGTCCATTGATATTAAGCAATATTAATGACCAGTGGTTGTTAATTCCAGTTATTTTTCAGTAGTAATGTTTGTGTGTTTCCCTTCTTTGGGTTATGCTGGTGGGGGGTTATCAGATACTTGTGTTTTTGTGGGTGCAGTTAGCTTCCTTGTGTTAGGGTTTTCCTTTTAGTTCTTTCTGTAAGGCTGGGTTTGTGGATATGTATTGTTTAAATCTGTTTTTGTCATGGAATATCTTGTTTTCCCCATTGATGGTGAATGAAAACTTTGCTGGGTATAGTAGTCTGGGCTTGCATCCATGGTCTCTTAGTGTCTGCAACACACCTATCCAGGATCTTCTAGTTTTCATGGTTTCATTGAGAAGTCTGATGTCATTCTGATAGGTTTACCTTTATATGTTACTTGACCTTTTTCGTTTGCAGCTCTTAATATTCTTTCTTTATTCTGTATGTTTTGTGTTTTGATTATTATGTGGTGAGGGAAATTGTTTTGGATCCAGTCGATTTGGTGTTCTGTAAGCTTCTTGTACCTTCATAGGGATATCCATCTTTAGGTTGGGAAAGTTTTCTTCTATGATTTTGTTGAATATATTTTCTGTGCCTTTGAACTGGAGTTCTTCTCCCTGTTCTACCCCTATTATTCTTAGGTTTGGTCTTTTCATGGTGTCCCAGATTTCCTGGATGTTTTGTGTTAAGAATTTGTTGGATTTAATGTTTTAGTATCTTCAGCACCAGAGATTCTTTCTTCTAGCTCCTGTATTCTGTTGGTTATACTTGTTTGTTTACTTCCTGTTTGTTTACCCAGATTTGCCATATCCAGAATTTCCTTGGTTTGTGTTTTCTTTATTACCTTTATTTCAGTCTTCAAGTCTTGAACTGTTTCCTTCACCACTTTGGTTGTTTTTTTTCTTGGTTTTCATGGGTTTCTTTGAGGGATTTATTAATTTCTTCCCATTTTTTGTTTGTCTTCTCAATTTCTTTAAGGAAGTTTTTAAATTCCTCTTTAAAGATCTCCATCATTCTCATTTCTGATGTTACCATGTTGCTTTTTAGGTTGTTGGAGGAACTTTTGCATTGGTACCTACCCATTTCTTCCTTCAAATGAGGCCAGCAGTGTCTTTGCATCTTGGTCCAATTCTTGCTGTGGCTGTCTGAGTGTTAGGGAGTTTTTCTTGGTCTGCTCTGTACTGTCAATGTCTGTCTCAGAAAGCCTCTGAGGTCTCTATATGCTTGCTCTCTCGGTCTTCTCTCCTGGTTTGCTCTCTTGGTGCTCTCTCTTAATCCCCTCAGTGTTGTAGCAAACTCTTGGTCCCTTTTAAGTCCCCTCAGTATTGGAGCAAGCTGTGTTTTAGAGTTCCACTGACTTTCCAGGAGGATAGGTGGGTTTGGGGGTGGGGTGTGGCTAGTAGTTTGGATGGCAGCTGGATGGGTTTTGGTTTGGGGGGACCCTAGCTGCAGGAAACTCCCAGCTGGCTGGCTAGAAAAGCCGAGGGAGTGGAAGAGGGGCCCAGGGTTTTGTCCTACTGAGGAGGTCCAAGAGAGTGGGGGCATTCACCTCTTAAGTCCCCTCAGTATTGGTGACTCAACTAGTTTTAAGGCAGCAAATTGGAGAATCTGTGTACTAGGATGCCAAAAGTGCATTTAATGTATTGAAACATTTATAAGCCACCTGACAGCTGTTACACTTCCAGTTGACTCTGTTCTTGCTCTTTCTTCATAGTTTCACATCTTAGGAAGACAAGAGCAAACTTCTCAGACATCAGTAAGCACAGGTTGCAGGGCAGAATGTCCTGAGATGCCCTATGATGCCAACTGAGACATAAATGTCACTATGTATTGACACAGATTATAAATGCTCAAAGGTTTCTTCAATGTACAATAGGGTAGACAAAATTTCTACCTCCTTGTCCAACAAGGTAATCAAAAATTAAAGATATGCATAAGGCCAATATACAGGCTTGTTCTGTGATTTCTACTGCTCTGTTCAATGAATTTTTATCAGTGCCTTATATTTTGTTGATTCCTTTAATGAAATCTTATGACATACATTAGAATAGATGGTAATACTTTGTCTTTAGATATCTAAAATCAAGAGGCAGCATGTAACACCATGGTTAATTCTAAAGCTCTGGAGTAAATGTCCTAATTCTCCCAAACTCTCCATAATTTTTAAGTAAATGTGCTAGTTTACAGGAGCCTGAATTTATCAATCTGTGAAATGAGTATCACAAACAACCAGTTGGTGAGTGTTTCGTGAATTCCATTTCATAATCTCTGCAAATGCATATGGTTGGCCACCAGCTTAACAAATGTCAGCTCTTATCACTAGAAATCAATGAAAGCCAAAGGAATGGCTCATAATCCAGATTCTTAACCTAGTGCATGGTATAGCAGGAATGAAACATGAATTCACTCTATCAAACAAAGATATCAATTGTAGGGGTAGAGGGATATACCATTGTGATTTTGCTGTCATCCGAGGCTCACAAACCCCCATTATCTCCGGATCCTTCAGTTACCACCACCACCTCCTCTGTGTCCTGGTCTTCTGTTCGACTGTGTACATATTTTACCCAGTGCAAGACCTTCTTGTTCATATCAAGTTAAAAAAAATCATGCTTTGTGTGAAATCACACTGAATAGTACCACAAGTCAGTGCTAATTCCTTGACAGTTCAAGACTTCATATCTTTGTAGCTATTTTGAACCACACAACAAAGATAATTGTATGCCCAATTCACTTTAAATGTGATTGTCCTTATTCAGGGGAGGGGGGAGGATTTTATTGTTATTTGTTTGTTTGGTATAATAAATATTTAGATGGAAAATAATTTTCAGGACAACAAGAAACTTGCATATGAGCTAGAATCCTGGAATATTTTAAGCCAAAAAGACCTTAGCAATAATCTGACCTTGATAGCTGGGAGGATGACTCAGTGGCAAGTAGCACTTGCTGCTATTTCGGAGGACTTGAGTTCAATCCCAAACACAATTCCAAATATTCATGTTACATGGCTCACAACTAACTACAACTCCAGCTCCAGAGGACCTGATGACTCTCTTCTGGCCTCCTTGGATAACCACACAGCTTTACACAGAAACAAGTAGGAAAGAGGGGGAGAAGGAGGGAGAGGGAGAGAGAACACTAAATTGTGGAAACAGGCCAGAGAGAGAGAGAGATCAGAGACTGGTAGGACCATGTCTTATACTTTTTCTTTCTCTGAAGTTAGCTTCATCTTCCTATCCTGCCCATCACAGATCTGTTTCTAAACAATTCCCAGAATACTTATTAGGAAGTTCTATTTAAGGCTGTCCTCAAGTGACAAGCAGACAGGGCTATTAGAGTTGATTAGGAGATAACAGAATGGCTCAGGAATTGACCCTCTCTATGTCTCCTGAAGAGATACTGTAGCAGGTAGCTTGAAGGTGCAGGGGAATTTGCCAGCTGAGAGGAACTGTAGAAGTAGGTCTCTAAGGCAGCTGATAAAGATTAGAGCATCCAGACAAAGCTCCTGTATTACTGTAAGGGATCAGACATGTTCAATCTTGGACTCATCTCTATCAGTTATAGATCTTTAGTGACCCTGGGCACTTACTCATGAAGCTGTCCTGGGCTGCTGATGTCAGCCATAAAAAGAAAAATCCTAGAAGCCACTGTGTGGGCACATACCTTTAATCCTCGCACTTTTGAGGTAGAAATAGGAGGCCCAGGAATTCAAAGTCATCCTTGTCTGCATAGTAGGCTAGAGGCCATTCTCAGAAACAGAAGAGTGGGTCTCAAAGCCAAAAAACAAAATTAAGAACTGGAATTCTGATATTAGAAAATCTTGCTTTTGGTGGCAGTCAAATAGCATCAGAGGGGTGAGGAAGACTGCGCATGTGAGCACACACACACACACACACACACACACACACACACACCAGCAATGGAAATTCGTATTAGCTTTCAGGAAACTGCCCTCAGACTGTAGATGTTCAGGGCCTCTCAGGAGCCATTCTCCTAATCTATTTTGCTGATCCTTTTTCTGAGATTAATTAACAAGGGAACAGTAGGTTCTACATGACCCCTAATCAGCTCCCATGGATATCAGAGAACAGTGGCTCTCTGTCTGTTGAAGGTTTGTGAACATCTGTACCTTCCCAGTCCTGGGTGGCAATTTCAGGACAAAATAACAGAGCTTTCCACATGTTATTGCTTCTCAGTATGTCCTGATGTGACTGTTTTAATGACTAAATTGAGACTAATTGTGTTCATTGGCATCATACTCTTTGGTAAGGCAAAGTGGGTAGTTACAGAACAGAAACAGTTGAATGCTCTCATGTGCTCTCATGTGCTGAGCAGTGTTCTGTGTGCCTTGCGGGTCCTAGCTCACCTCAGTTCTAGTATCATAGGACAAGTAGTTGTCCAGACGTTACAGTTGGGGAGTTGACGCTAAGAGTCAAGTCTGGAGCTGAAGTGATTGCTCAGAAGGTAGAGTACTTGCCGGGTATGCATGAGCACCTGAGTTTGAATCCCCAGAGTCCATGTAAAGCCAGCCAGCACAGCAGCACATATGGGTAATAGCAGGGCATCTATGAAAGATGGAAGGCTGGGACAAGAGAACCCACAGAAGCCCGCTGGTCGGATAGGTGGTGTGTGCAGTGGTAAAGAACAAGAGACACAACCTCAAACAGGGTGGAAGATGGATAGACATCTGAGACTGTTCTCTGACCTCCATGTATTACTGTAGTATGTGTGTGCTGGCACACACGCACACGCGCACACACACACACACACACACACACACACACACACAGAGTAGGCAGAGATTAAATTTAACCTCACTTTGGTTGTGGATAGCAATGGCAGATTAGTTACAAGGTGAATTTGTCTCGGAGTTGTTGAGTTTCAAGAAAACTTTTATTTTTCTGTTTTGTAAACTAGTGTTTAATAAAACTATTTTTGTGTAAAACTGTAGAAATTTTAACATGAATATTATTTTTTATCAGGATATCAAGAATACAGAATGCCCTCCCAATTCCTTCACGGGCTTCTTTTTATCATAATCATCATTAGTTGTTATAGTATTAATTTAATTTTTATTTTCAATTTAAAATATAATTATAACTACTCTCCCTTCTTTGTCCTCCCTCCAGTCTTTTCCCTATGCCCTCCCAATGCCTCTCAAACTATGGCCTCTTATTCTTTAATTGTTATTGCTACATATATGTGTGTGTATACCTAAATATGTAAATGCAACCTGCTCAGTCCATTTAGTGTTACTTGTATTTACAGGATTTCAGGGCTGACCAGTTGATGCTGGATAAGCACTTAGAGCTTATCCTTGGGAAAGACTCGTTTCTCCTAATCTCAGCATCCCTTCATGCATGTAATTATCTGTCTAAGCGTGGAACCCAGTGAGATCTCCCCCTTCCATGTTAGCATGTCTACTGGTGGCAAACTTCTCCAGGTCTTGCTCAGGCAGCCATATTGTTGGTTGGGATATCATGGGTGAAGCTTCCCTGTCGTTCCTAGGAGGCACAACCTCAGAGCAGATTGCATAGTCCTCTGGCTCTTAACGCTCGCCCCATCCTCTCTTCTGTGGTGTTTTCTGAGAAGGCTGGTCCCCTGAAAACTATTGATCTTCTCCTCACTCTACTTTTATCTCTTCAGCTGTGTCATGTAAATAAAACCCTAAGGTTTGGGAACTTTGAGAGGGTTTCGGTAAAGCAGTATAATACCTTTGCAATTCACCCAAATTGCTGTATTTTTGTCAGAGTTCTTTCTTTCCACTTATTGTTAAATTGCATTACACACTGTGTGGGCTGCAGCATGGACTGTTTACTCATTCACTCCCGGAGGAGACTGAATTTTCTCAGTATGGAGTAATCATGAGCAATGTCTTCGAAAGCATCCCTGGACAAGTTCTTTCGCCAACAAGAGTTTTTGTTTCTTTAGAGTAAATAGAAGTGGAACTGGTGGATGATAGGTTTCATTTTACAGGACTCCCTCAGACCATCTTTCTGGAGAACGATCACTGCTCATTACTAAAAACAGTGTGGAAGATTCAGGAAGCTCTGAATCCTCGTCAGCTTTTGATGTTGTCGGCATTTTACATTTAACCATTTTCGTGGGAATGAAGTTCACTTTTCAAGGTTAATTTGTGTATATGCCACATTATGTCAAGTATGTCTTATATTTTTACTTACTATGGCTCTATTCCCTTTGGCAAAGTATAAGTCTTCCTTCATTTTATATCTTATCTTACTGTTCAGTTATGAAATTCTTCATATATTCTTGGCAAAAGTCAGACATTTTCTTCTACTCTCTAGCTCTTGCTTTCATTTTTTTGGCAGCATCTTTCAGTGGGCAATTTTAAGCTTTTATGAAATCTAGTTGTTTCTTGTTTTTAATGAATCAGCCTTGCTGCCATATCGAACAGCTCTGTAAGTAGCCTCAGGGCCTAGTTTTCTTTCTTTCTTTTCTTTCTTATAAAAGTTTTTCTTAGCTTATCTCTTTATCTTTAGATGAATGGTTTATGTTGATGTAGTCCAGGGAAGGCATGAGGCTTAGGTCAATGTTTGTTGAAAAGATTACCACCACCATTCACCCCACCCCCCCAAAACTGCTTTTGTGACTTTCTAATTAATTAAATTTATTAATTTATCTTACATCCCTGCTGAAGTTTCTTCTCCCTTTCTGCCTCCCATTCCCTCACCCCACCTCCCTCCAACCCCCAATCCACTCCTCCTGTTTATTTAATTAGCCAAGGAAGAGAGGAGAGAGAGTGGCTGATACTTGCTTGGAGGTTTGGAGGAGTGATGGAAATTTTCCAAAATTAGAATGTAATGATTGTTTCTTGACTTCGCTCACATTACAAAAATGCTGAAATTTGTACTTTAATGGGATAAATTTGTGGCATATAAGAAGCATATGAATAAACAGAGCCATCAAAGAAAATGTACTAGCTACAGTAGTGTGAACTCTGCTATAGTTTGGATGTAGTTTTCTCCTAAGTTCAAGTACTAAAAGCATGATTTCCAATGTATCAACATTGAGGTATAGGGTGCTTAAAAGATGACAATTACATATTTAACAGAGATTTATAATATTTTCATGGGACCAATCTAGATCTCACAAGAGCACTTTCTGGGTCTCCGAATTAGAATAGTTACGAAAATAATGGGTTGGAACAAAACAAGGCTACCTTTCTCAGTTTACTCCCTTGCATATGTCCTCACTGTGTGTCTCTACCCACCTTCTCCATGCTGCTTCCATGTGATGCAATCCACAACTGGGCATGAAGTTCTACCCCCAGTCAAGGAACTATTGGCAGTTCCTAGGTCCAAGGACAGGAAGGATTAGTTTTCTCTAAAGGTAAAATCCCTGATAGGTCAACAATACTCCAGTGGAAAGCTACACACCCAAGAATATTGGACCAACATGAATTGGCATTGATTGGGTAGGTATCAGACATAAAGGGAAGGGAAGATGGGATGTATCTGAGAAGAGTTGGGATAAGGAGGGTGAATTCTATGCTTCTCTAACTACATCCCCTTTTCTTTCCTATGAAACTTGAACATTCTTTCTTTTTTATGTATTTTTTACAATTCTACCCTCAGCTGTATCTATGATATTCACGGCCATCCTTGGCTAAATAGCATGTTCAAGACAAACCTGGAGTACAGAAGACCCTGTCTCAGCAACAGTGAAGTACAACTGAAGTGAATAAAATGGAGAATTATAAATAAGCCAAATTCCCTCTAAATATAAAATTAAAAGTCTTAAGGAGACATATCTTTTTTGCCTCACCAGCTGTAGGTTTTCAGCTGTGTATCTGTGAATCAAGTGAAATGGATTCTTGGCTCAATTGCAGTGCCAACTCTGAGACATTCCTTTTTACTAAGACCAGCTGTCACATGAGGAAAATGCAGCCCCCTTCCAACTGGCATGAGCCAGTGCACAGCAGCAAATCCTTTCATTAGGAGCTAGATTCTTGTGGAGACTATAGTACTTTTACCCACTTGTATATTTTATCAATTATATTTTTATTTATTCTTTGATAATTTCATGCATATATACAATGCATCTTGATCATATCCACCATCAGTTAACCATCACACTTACTCAGGACATATCCTAAGACATGTCCCACCTACAGTCATGCGTTTGTCTTCTGTTTTTAATAATACACTTAGTTTAATTAGCAATGCCTGTATTGCATGAGCAACTAAACAATATCTACACTGCTGAAAATAAAGTGGCTATCCTTCATCTAGTATCCATAAATTACCAATGGCTTCATTCGGGGTAGAATCTTGTGAGTGTCTCTCTGATTCCATAATAGGATTACTAACTGGCTTGGTCTTGTACAGACCTTGTTCATGTAACTCATGTGAATTCACAAGGGCAATGGCCATGTCATGTCCAGAAAACAGTTTTCCACAGGATTCTTACCTATCCTCCAGCTTTTACATTGCTCTCTCACCCAACCCCAGGAGGCCCCACTGAGTCCTCTCGATATATCTTGATTGAGAAACTACATGGCATTTGCCCTCCCACCTTATTTACTTGCATTATTTGTACGTAGTGTGTTTACTGTTTGTTAACCTCTATCATTGATAAGGGCACAGTAGGTGCAATGGTATAAAGGGAGGTTGAATATGGAGTTATGAAGATAGATGTAAAATCCAGCCTTGCTACTGCCTTAATGCGTAAGCTTGGACAAATCACTTAATCTCATTTTAGCTCAAATTCCTTGTTTACAAACTGGAAAATATATTTACCAGCTAAATGAATTGTTTGGAGAAACTTTCAATATAATGACTCAACTAATATTTTTAGAATATCTATCATATGAATAATAATTGTCATGTATGCAAGGTATAATGTGGATCCAGCATTGGTTTTTTATTCCTGATCTCTTCTCTTTTCACCAAGACAGGGTTTCACTGCATAGCCTTGTCTGTCCTGGAACTCACTTTGCTGACCAGGCTGGCCTTGAACTCAAAGATCTGCCTGCCTCTGCCTCCCAAGGACTGGAATTGAAAGCATGCTCCAGCACTGCCCAGCTCCTTGGCCTCTTTAAAAGTTCAGAACTGTCACTATCATGTCTATTTCACAGATGAATTCTCTGACTCCCAGAGATATTAAAGGACATATGATTATACTATCAAAGATAGACCAAAAATTAACTGAGTGAGGTCTAACAGGGTGTTTGATAAAGCATGCCATGTTTTTTGCTGGAGACAGATGTAGAGTTCCAAATGCGGAACAATGCTGGAAGTCCTCAGACATGCCCATCAGTTTAATGGTCCTTCAGGGGAATGCTGCCCAAAGGTAGGGAATAAGCAGGCTCTCAGTCTTTGACAGGCAAAGAAGGTAATGAGACCATCCCAGGTTTTTCCTTATATACATAGTCAAACTATTTTCTGCCTAACTAGTTTTAGTGGACCTTAATTATGTTCTGTATTTCCTAACCTTAGTAAGGCAAACCAAATTTCATGCCAAATTAAGTGATCACATATTATTACACTTAAATTTGCAACGAGTTTTACAACAACTCTTTCAACAATCACAATTATTACTCTCCCATATCAGAAATAAAAATACCTGAAGCACAGAGAGGCTATGGAACTTTCCAGGAGTCAATTCATAAATGTGAGGCTGAATTAAAAATTCAGAAGTGTGCTCACGTGTTCATGGGAAGCCTATTCTCACCGTTTTCTCTAGGTGATGTTCTGAAGGATATTTTTCAGGTGTAGATACATTCTTAAATAAGTTGAGCTTCTTATAGGGAAATCATCTATGTCTTTCGAATCATTTCCTGAGTTGGATAAAAGTAGAGAATTTTCCCTACTGGGTCACAAGAGAAGCAATGTATGCACTTATTTTTTAACTGGAAATAAACAAGCGTAAATGCCATGAACCACCCATGGGCCACATGGAAAGAGAGTGTGACAATTTCTGGCAGTTAAGAGATGTCCTTGGCTGTCAGCCAGCCAGCATCCTCCAACCACAGACACTGAGTTCTGCCAGCAGTGTGAATGAGCAAGTGTGAGCCCTGTGCTCTCAGTGACAATTCACCCTGCCTGACCCCCATTTTTCAGTCTTCTGAGACCTTCAGTGGCGAACCATACTAAGCCAACCCCAGACGGCCACCCTGGAGATGCTGGTGAATAATGCATAGCATGAATGTCCCTTATCAAAAAGGCTTGGGGCCAAGAGTGTTTCAAATTTAAGGTGGGGAAGGTTTTCAAAATTTTGAATATTTATAAAATAAGATATCTTGAGGATATGACCTAAATCTAAGCATGAAATTCATTTGCTTCTTACACATCTTCCCTGAAGGCAATTTTATATGATATTTTTAAAATAATTTTGTGCATGAAACATGGTTTCATGGTGTGGCATTTTCCACTTAGAATATTATGCTGCTGTTCAAAAGTTTTAGAGCTGGGCACGGGTCAGTTGTTTAGATCAGGGATGCTCAGCCTGCACAGAGTGGCTGATGATTTGTCCTGTAGGAGAAGACTAATTTGATGTTCGCTGTAGAGATTTAGGAAATACCAAAGTGTTAAATAGAAGAAAATAAATGTCACTCATCATCTCTCCACTCAGAGGTAATTATTGGCATTTTTGATGTATTTGCATTCTAATATTTATAAATTGGAGCTCAAAATTGGCAACAAACTCATAAAGTTTGTGCTCTAGTGTATCCATTATCATTCAGATAAGGGTATTGCTCACATCATCAAATATTCTTCAAAACCTTAGCTTTGAGCAATAACTATACATCACGTATTCTCTCTTATCTGACCATGCCCATCAGGGACTTGTCATCCTTCTTTTATAATGAAGTTTGTTTTTATTTTTAAATAGTGGAGGCGTCTGCATGCGAGTGTCTATGTGGGAGCTGCTCTAAGTACAGTGCTCACGGAAGGCAGAAGAGGACCACAGAGCTATCTCTCCAGCTCCAACAAACTTCATTCTGATGAATATTCCTTTCACAAATCTTTTGATTTAACTCTTATGCCTTCAGGATAGATTACTGGCAGTTCTTTCCACAAAGTTTTTGCATTCTTCTTGTGGCCTTGATATAGACTGTCACTTCACCTCTAGAAAGGTAGCAGAAACGCCGTCCCTACCAACAGCATGTAGGAGGACCCACCCTGGCGGCTTCACCGCAGTGTGTGTGACTGCTCTCGAGAAATCCTGGCAGATCTGATAGTCTAGACTGTGGTGCCTGCTTTTTGTCATCTGTCATCTCACTTGCATTTCTTTAATTATTCACGAGTTGATCATTTATTGGTACCTGTGTTAGTCTCTTAAACTTCTACTGTGAAAAATGTGTTCCTTTTCTTTACTTTGTTCATTTTATCACTGGTGCTTGTTTTGTTCCATTTTAGTTGTTTTTAGGCAAGGTCTCATATTTTAGCCTAGGATGGCCTAGATTTATATAGCCCAAGATGGCCTGGACTTTGGACTTTGTGACCATCCTCCTGCCTCAGTTTCCTAAGTTATACTTGTGAGCCACCCCAGCCTTGCTTCCAATCTATTAGTTTTAGTAGATGGGTTAAGATTATTTGTATCTGTTTAGGAGGTTAGTATCAAATTTCTTGCAAATATATTCCTCTAAATATCATTTTATTATTTTACAAGTTGTTTATAGTAATTGTACATCTACT
Source organism: Ondatra zibethicus (assembly GCA_004026605.1). Classification (NCBI taxonomy): domain Eukaryota; kingdom Metazoa; phylum Chordata; class Mammalia; order Rodentia; family Cricetidae; genus Ondatra; species Ondatra zibethicus. The sequence goes on along the minus strand of PVIU01003188.1, from coordinate 91,859 downwards.
ACACAAAAGCTATTCATGTATCACCCTTATGAAGATTTCCACTCATATTATTTAGGAACTGCTGTCTACGAGGACGTAAGTAGAGGTCTTTGGTTTTCATCAACATTTAATCTATTGTACTTTTTATTTTAAGGTAACTGGAATCTATCCAGTGTAAAGACAGGTATCTCTTCTGCTGAGGGGAGAGTTCTTTAAAAATTGAGGCAAAAGATGACCTGTCTCAGGTTTTTTCTGTGTGCCTCAAAGCCTGCACATACACACTAACATGCAGCTGTGACTCTGAAGTTAGGCATGGACTGACACACACTCCATCTTGGAAGCACCAATGAGCCACAGACAGAGGACACCAGAATGTACCATGGGAAAACATGCTTAGGCCTCACTGTATATACATGGAAGCTCCCTGGATAGTGAAGGGAGGAAATGAGTTTAACAAAATCATTTATTTTGAGCTTTCTCAATGCAGCATGCAGATGCCTCTGGTTCCACACCTCTCCCTTCCTGCCAGATCTGTCAGATGAAGCTGCCGAAGTGAAGGTCTGTTGCCATTTCAGGATCAAAAGGCACAGTTCCACCTGCTGCCATGTGTCTGGTCCTAAACAGGCACCAGGTGATTGTATGTGACAGATATCATATCCAACCCAGGAGTCATCCCAGTCATGAAAACCAGTCTCTCCCTTCTCCACATATTTAGAAAAGGTAGAACCTAGGGCTTCACCCAGGCAAACCTACTCAGGTCAAATACTTTTCTAAACAAATGTATGCAGATTACTAATGAGAGAACAAGCAAACACCATTAAGCAGAAGGGAACTATTAGGAACTTATTAAGCAATGCCCTCTTGATAGTTCTTTAGCAATTTGTTAGCCTAATTCAAGCCATATAACTTTCTGAGAGCCAATTTCCTTAGTTAGTATTGATTGAGGCTAGCCCTACATTGGAGAGAGGCTGCACTCTGAGTGCACATCTTTTAGGCAATACATACAATCTCTGAAGGGCAGAAAATCATTATATAGAATATAGTCTTGTTTTCAACCTTCTCACAAATGTTCATGATGTCTCCTGCCTGGAGATACTATCATATCAATGTCCTGAGGTTCTTATATTGATGAGTCTGTGGGCTAGGCATTGAGATGGCACACAGAGGAGATAACTCATTTCTTCTAGTGATGTCTTAGAAGTCACCTGAGAAGACAGATTTAACTAAGAGTGACTCAATTATAGGGGTCTCTTCACTAACACACCTTACAGCTATATGAATGACACGAATGACTAGGTCCATTGGACATCATCTCTCCATAGAGAGAATCTTGAAGTCTCTCCAAAAGGTGGCTCAATACAGCACCTCCATCATGGCAGCCTTGAGGTTACTGGACTCTTGACATGGGAGCTTGTTGGCAGACCTTTCTTTCCCACCTGCCAGTGCCCACATAACTAACACAGAGACTTAATATTGATTGTAAATGCTTGACCAATATCTCAGGCTTGTTACTAGCTAACTCTTACATGTAAATTAACCCATATTTCTTACCTACTTTTGTTGCATGGCTTGGCACCTTTTCTCAGTATGGCATGTCCATCTTGCTTCTCTCTGCATCTGCTGGTGACTCCTCTGACTTCTGCCCTTCTTTCCAGAATTCTTCTAGTCTGACTCTCCTGCCCAGTATATTCCTGCCCAGCTATAGGCCAGTCAGCTCTCTATTAACCAATATATATTTACAGTGTACAAAGATTGTTCCACAGCAACAGCTCAGTTTCCAAGAACAAGAACTGCAGTTAACCAAGCAGAAACTGCCTGGTCTTTTATAACACAGATACAAAAGGCATGTAGTATTGCTTCCACTACACTGCAGGTCAAAGTTCTGGGATTTCAGAAGCAGGGACCTGGACTTCATCTCTTGATGTAAGGAAGTTCAAGGAGTTTAAGATCCTGTCTTAAAACTGTACCTGGGCAGTCAAGGGCTTAAGAGTAAATAGTTCCTTGGGTTATATTGTCAATAAAGCACCAGCAGAATGCTGAGGTAGTAAAACAGGATAAGAACAAAAACAACCAAGCAAGTTAATTAGGCACAGACTTGTGCTGTAACTAGGGCTCAGTCGCACTGGTGGAGTAGGTGGTACCGGTTACTCATCCTGACCAAGATAAAAGGTTGCTTTTATCTACTAACTAACTGAACCACTTGGAAGCAGACTACTTAGACTCCAGTGCTACTGAGAGGTGGTCAATTGATCCCTAACATTAGGACTGAAATGAATTGAATCTGGGGCTATAGTAATTTATATTCATTATGATAAGGTGCAGGTAAGGACAGTTAAGTGCTTTCATTCATTATCTCATTTAAATGGCCCAATCAGTCTCCTAATTGCCACAAGGAGCCTGTCCAACCTAAAAATGTCTATACACATCGGACATTCCTAACACGAGTAACCCAAATCTAAAACGTCTCCAAAATTTGAAACTTTTCGAGCATTTACATGATGATTAGTTGCCCTAAGCACATTACATTTTCCCTACGGTAATGATATGTAATATTCTTGCTATTAAGTACTTAATGTGTGAGTAAGAATAAGAAAATGATTGCTTATCCACAGGATATGAGTTCAATCAGGCGGATGGTTCTGACACAAATTGTTCTCATGGGGGCTGAGTTGTAACACCTTTGCTTTCTAATTTGGTGCTAAAAATTTGTTTCTACGGACACAACTTGGATAGGATTGAATTGGGGCTATATGAATAAGGCATGTCTAAAGTGTAAATGAATTTCCTTTAGACTTTTTCATGTCTAGTCTTCACTGTCAACTTGACAGGGCTTGGGTTCATCTATTAGACACATCCCTGGGTGTATGGGTGATAACATTTCTAAAGATGCTTTCTTGAGGACAGAAGTTCCCCCATGGAATGAAGGTGGTACCATCCTACAGGTCGGGATTCCAGAGTGAATAAAAAGGGAAAAAAATAAGAGAAAAAGTTGAGCACCAGCGTTCACCTCTGTTTCCTGAGTGTGGACACAGCATAACCACTTGCCTATGCCCTCCCAACCCTGATGGACTTGTATCTCTCAACTGCAAACCCTTACTTACTCTGTTGAGTATTTTGTCACAGCAATCAGAAAATGAAGGCTTGACCCCTATCCTCAAGAGATGTCATTATGAATATACAGCTATTCTAAATCCAAGAGAAGAATGACGGGAGGTCCTAAATATTTCCGGTCCCAAACATTTTGAATAAAGCTCACTTAACTGAAAGGAGCTGTATCCAAAGATGTTCCTGAAGTATTACTTATAAGCAAAAATAACCGCAGACCACCTCATGAGTCAGCATGGGACGGGGGAAGGTAGGATGGTGAGATGAATTCATGCGTGGAGTGATATTACTACAGGGTGTTTTTCTTGTTCTGGAATCAGATTACTTTAAAAACTGTTCTGTAAACAATGCCAAATGCATTGACTGTTATAATAAAAGCTTCCTGGTGTGCAGAACTTTTTACCAAAGAAATCAATGTTGAGATTTGATTGTAAATGTAGACAGAAACCACTGAAATGTTTTATACAGGTGACCAATAGGATGGAGTTTGCATTTAAAAAATAAATTCTGTTTTCCCTCTATGGGTTTTTTTTTCATTTCTTTTTGTCCTTTTAACTTTTTCCACAATGAAATCTATAATCTTTAAGAGGGAAAAACAAAGCAGGCTTAAGATGATCGCTGATGTCAGAGTCCTTGCTTTATAATATTGCCAACAGCCTCCTAAGAGAAGGGCAGACTAGGGGATGAACAATCAGAGTAAACTCCAGGACTTCTAAACAGAGAGGCTGCAAGAAGTTCTAACAACTCCCTTTTGTGCCCTTCAGCACAGATGGTAAAGTCATTTTATGGGGCAGACAAATGAACCAACAAAAACATCTCCAGCTTGCTTACAAGTCCTTGCTCTGGAACCTGCTAAATAAACCCCTGTCCGTGGGAAGGGACCAATGACCTCCATGCACTGTTTCCTTTCCTGGAGTTACTAGTGTCATGCGGTGACCCCTGTCTTCCCAAGAGGCAAAGCCTTAGTGTCCATCACATCCATTCAAATCTGAAAGCTCTGAGACATGATTTATGGCAAGAACTTCTCAACATCTCCCCTGGCACCATCCAGTTCTCCGTACGGAACAGGTACGAGTCACACATCCAGAGTGGGATTTGAGTGCAGGGAAAACATATACCTCCACTTCCCCTTCACACGCCTGGTCCTGAAAAAACAGGATGCACTTCCCTACCAAGTAGCTTCCAAAACCCGAAGATAACGATGAGAATTTGCTGGTTGGGATTGCGAGATAGCATCCACGGAGAAGGGGAAATCTTTACCATGTATTACCAAATGAGGAGAAGACTAAGTCAGTTGTGCTGAGGGCCATGGGCCAGTGAAAGAACAGACAAAGGAAATCACTTTGACAACCTTAGGACCAGGGGAGAGAAGTACCGGGGCGGGGGTGGGGGAAGGTGCTGGAGGGCTCTAGGCTACTTGCTAGCTTTGTTTCTCTCTTGCCTTATGACCTTGGGCAAGATCCAAGTCTCTCTGGCCTTAGTTTCCACACGTGCAAGACAACACTGAGGATAACTTCTTTGGATGGGTGCAATGACTGCAACGGCAATTTTTGAAAACCTCCCAGGTAGTGTGTGATAGATTGGAGACTGAGGGCTCTATCTAACACAAATGGGAAACTCTAAATGCAGTTCCTGCCCTCGTTTTACAAAAGGAAAACTGAGGGTCCAGGTCACTGCACACTCACTGCAGGGCCTGCAATTTCACCACCACAGTGAGAGCCTTAAGTAATAGGATAAGTTCTCCAAATGACACCCAACTCCTCGGGTGTTCTGTAGAATTATGAAGGCACGGCACACAACCATATTTTTGCAAGATTTTTCAACACCAATTCTTTAAAACTTATTCCATTTTATGGATTGTGGGGAGGATACATGGGTGCACCATGGCACATGTCTGGAGGTCAAGGGGCAACATACAGAAGTCAGTTCTCTCTTACCGTTTGGATCCGAGGTACCAAGATCAGGTCATCAGTCTTGGCGACAGTCACTTTCACCCACTGAGCCATCTCACCATCTCTGAAACAGGGAGGTTCTCTTTAACCCTTCCTATCCCAGCTAATTGGGAAAGTAGGATAGTTGGAATGCCCTTGTTAGTGCTCCTTAGTTAACTGGGAGGTTAGTGTATTTAGCATGTAACTGTAGATTGGCAGTGCATGAAACCCTATAAGGTACGCATAGCAAGTACATCTTTCACTTATTTTTTTCAGTATATGAGCGATGTGTTGGTGGAAAATGTTCCTAACAATAGGAATGAAGTATATTATACACAAGATCAAATTTTTGCATTTATAAGACTCACGTAGTGTTTCTAAGTGACAAATCACTCCCTACTTGCCTTCCTCTTCTAGGTTTGCTGATTGTGAGTTTTCAAACATTCTCGATAAAATGAAACTTAAAATGCTCCTACCCCATCCACCAGAGCAAGCACAGACATCTACAGAAATTATTGATTGGGTTATTTTTTTTAATCTGGTGAAGAATGCTTCTGTTTATATGGGAGGTGTACACACATGCATGGAAGGATTTTTTTTAAAAGGTGGCATTAAAAGCTGTATTAAAAGCTTCAGATTAAAAACTTACAAAACTGTAATGTTGAGAAGTTGTTGTTTTTTTTTTTTTTAGCTGCAGTGGACATAGAAGGATATTAAAGCAAGGGTGATTTGGATTTCTCTTGCTGCGGCTGGTTTCCTGCTGCCCTAAACACCATTTCTCAGGTGAGTTCTAGGGTCTCTGCAGATGTGCACAGACAGGGTAGTCACCCTGGAGAGGATGCATGAGGGTGAGCTTCTGTTTGGAAATCCTGTGCTCTGCATTGGTTCACTTGTCGTAGGTCACTCATGTCATGTTTGCTAACTACAGAAAGGAAGTTTGGCAAAACAGAAGCAGCCTCGTGTGACTACTTTCTCCATATTGTACCAGGCATCTGCTCCCACACAGAGAAGTTCTGATTAATGAGGGGAACCAAAGGACTCTGGAGAGCTGTTGGCCAGCCTGCGTTAGGGCCTGCTGGCTTCTGAGCTCACAGAGCAGTGGTCATTTCTTATTGGGGTCAGTCCACTCTGTTCACTGGAGGAACTTGTCCCAGAGGTGTGTGCAAGATAGATAGACTTTCTTTTCCAGACTGTCTAGTTTTCTTGGAATTAAGGGAGATATGGAAGATAGTGAGGAAAATTCTGGTTTACGTTAATCAAAGAACATGATTCAACAGAAAGCAAAACTGGAAAATGTACACCTAGAAAATACATTGCTATGTGTTCTTCTCCTCTGCCAATGGGGAACAGAGGCTAGGAAGCTGCTGGGCAGTAAATGATGCCATGAAGCAATGCACAAAAGAAAAAGAGAACTGAGCTCAGAAGAAGCCATTTCCTTTCTATGTGATCTGTTCTGTTAGTGACCTTAATATCATGATAGAATAATTTAGAAACACAGTGTTGAAATAAAAATAAACGAGGTCAACTGGATAGAATACCTCATCTAGGAATAGACTCACAATTACATAACCAACTAATCTGCAACAATATTACCAAAAAATTAATTGTGTCCAGCAACTAGAATACAAGTTGCTTTTTTCATGATTAATGTTTAACATTCATCACCAGATGACCCACTAATCCTATTGCAAATATACCCAAGGCAAGTGAAAAAATACATCAAAAAGTTTGTAGTTGCACCAACTTCCTTCCCAATGACTGCAAGCTGGAGGCAATAACCATGTCACCAATGTCATTCAACAGACAAAGGGGAACAAGAACAATGTCCATACACTACTTACTTTTCAGAGATTTGAGGAAAGAGAGTGAATTCTTATTTACAACACAGAATGAATTAAATATAAAACCTAGACCAATCAATCACAAAAGATCAGGAGTAGACAGTAAGTCATCTGTATTCCATGATGTGGAATCATAGAAGCAAGAATACATTGAAGGTAAACTAAAGGGAGATAACTCTCTGGTCGTCCTGGAAAATTACCTGATCCCATCCTACAGCATGGGTGTGGAAATCAGAGCTCTTCTTCCACCGTGTGGATCCCAGAATCAAGCTCAGCTCATCAGGCATGATGAGAAGTGCCTTTCCCACTGAGGCACCTTTGGGATCCTGCAACTGTATTTTTTTAAATGGTTAAATCTGGTGATATGCTTGTAATGCAGAAATTCTAATACCCCTTAAATATATGAACTGGTTCTTAAGGAGGCTAATCTTTCATAATAGGCCTGAAATTTCACATTGAAGGAAGATCAAATTTAATGATTTTACTTTGATTTGTGTGTGTGTGTGTGTGTGTGTGTGTGTGTGTATGCCATAAGTCTACATGTCTGTGGATGCCCACAGAGACTAGAAGAGTATAAGATCTCCCAGAATTAGACTTACAGGTGGTTATAAGCCACCTGACTTGAAAGCTGGAAACTAAACTCAAAGGTCCTCTAAAAGAGCAGCAAGTGCTCTTAATTGCTAAACCATCTCTCCAGCCCCCAAGATGCTCTTTAGTATACTGTACAGTGAGCAAGTTCACACTTTCTCTGAGAGAAAAAACTCTCAACCTTCAGGCTTTTTATTCAATAAATGTCCTTGAAAAGGTATAACACACTCGACTCGTAACCCTGTTTGTGAGGGAAAAATGAGGGCTCCAAGGGACCATTTCAGTGTCAATCAGTTACATCTTCCTCTGAACACCCATGGGGAAATGTGTAATAAGGGGCAAATATTTGGTTTTGTACCAGCCTGATTCACTGCATAGATGGAAAAGGTATTTTACTTCATGCAGACCTCAGTTTCATGATTAGGATAGGATAATAGCTTCTGCCTCTGTGATTAAGTAAGATGAAGTATTTCAAAGTGCTTTTTAATGCTCTAAGAAAGTAGAGAATTATGAATTGCTCTACTGTGCACTTTTAATGATATTCCTCCCCTTTTTGTCAGTCTTTTCTATCAGAAGTCTATTGTCACTTTTTTGTATTAGTCATATTCTTCCACTGAGCCCAACATACAGCTGTGTGGAGAAAAGATGTCTAACTGAGCCTTGACTGCCTCACAGTCCTCTAAGTAACTGGAGACACTATAGCCTTCAGCATTCCATCGTTTCCTGGTACTTTTTTCCATATGACCAAACACCTTGAAGTTGAAAAGAAGGAGGAGGGGAAAAGAAGAAAGAAGGAAAGGAAGGAGAAAGAATGAAAGAAGGAGGAGGAGCAAGGGGAAGAGCAAGGAGAAAGAGGAGGAGTTGATGGTGGGCGTAGTCTCTTCTGGAAGAAGGAACTTTAAATCCTGTTCCCTCAGCAGAGAGAGAGCTGCATAGAGCCCAGTACTCACCAGGCAAGAGATGTTTGATGACAACAGAAAGCATAGTATTCATGTTCAGGGGGAGAATATACCCATATTCACCGGGGACACGAGAAATTAGAAGAAAAAAATCTTGACATAATTACTTCTATTTATTTATCTGGATGTGAACATGTGTGTGTTTTCATGTGTACAGGTCCATGTGGATGCATCAAAGCACAACATCAGGTGTTGCTCCTCAGGAGCTATCCTTTTTATTAGTTAATCAGTTACTTAGTTTACTGATTTATTTTCAAGATAGGATCTCTCACTGACCTAGAACTCACAAAGTAGGCAAGACTGACAAGCAAGTCACTCTGGGGATCTGATTTCCCCATCTTTCCCAGCTCTAGAATTACAAGCACTTGCCACCAAACCCAGCACTTTTCACATGGGTTCCACAGATCGATGTTGGGTCTTATTTCCTCTATAGGAAGCCCTGTACTGATTGAACTCTCACTCCAACCCCTCTTCCTACTCTTTAGAATTCTGGTGGACCAACCCCAGAAAGCTGCGTGATTGTTTCTGCAGAATAAATGGCAAAAACCCAGAATCCAGAAACAAGAGATCTGAGCAAGCCTTCCCCCTACGGGTGATGGGGGAGGGGATGGTGATGATGGTGGTGGTGGACGGTGACCAGAATATTGTAGTCACTTCAAATAAGGAAATGAGATATTCAGTGTAAGGTGAATCCAAATACAAAAATAGGAAAGTTAATGATCACCCTTGAAAAAGCCTCTCTGACATTAACACACAAGGTGTGAAAATACTGTCTCTAAATGAAGCCAGCATTTTCAGGTATCGTCAAATGGGCATCGTCAAATGATGGACTTGGCTTGCAACCACTTCATGGTTTTAGGAAAATACGTGTGCAAATTGCACTTTCTCAGCGAGATGCTCATACTGGGAACATGTGAAGACAAACCAGATGAACAAAAGCAGGCTCCTGCCTCCAATCACTCCATCCCCGCTGAGGTTAAAATGACAAGCAAAGTCCCCAGTGCTCTTTCTCACCCTAATCCTACCACAATGGAGCCACCTCAGTTAAGCTGGAGGAGAGAATGGGCTGTTCTGCCTCAGAAGGTTCTAATGCCCTCTCTACACATTCTTTTTACTTTCCCCTCTTGTCCAATTTACCTTAATTCTGGAAAACACTGCTCCAGCTGCAGACAGCTTTCCTATTCGTAAGAGATATCCAAGATTGATACAAAGGAAGGTCATAATAAGTCTTTTCTCGGTTACATGATTAATGGACTCTGAGGCTTAGGAAAAAGCCTGTAATTGGGAAGGTTTAAGAGTACGACCAGTGAATTCATTGCTGTCAGAGACAATTGGCCCTCATGCCGATGGAGCCTGCAGCAGCCCTTCTGAGAGCAAGAAATAGCCATAAATCTAAACAGGAAAATATCTGAGTTTTGCTACTGTGTCACATAAAATATCTCTTCACAGAGCTGGAGGTATTTTTCAAAGCTAAGCCGGAGTCCCGGCTGTGAATAAAGTCAGGTTGCTTCAAGATTGAGTGATAGAGACAGCATTTTATCAGACACTAAGTTTGACCTTTCTTAGAAATTCTAAAATTCAGCAAGGACTTGTCTTTGAGATTATAAACATAATTAGCTTTTTTTTTTTTAAGAAAAAGAAAACTGGGCTAAGAGTGTAGCTGGAGATGGAGAAGCAGAAGGCCATGAATGATTCCCCTTGAACAGGAAGTGACACTTGGAGATGACCAGGCTACCTTGACTCACAAGTGTTTCTGATTTGACCTACACAGTGTTACCTAAGAGGAATTTTCAAATGTTTTAATTAATGAATCTAAAAAGAATAGATGTTTCATATTTCCTTAAAATGAGTTGTAGTCTTGAAAGATGGTTCACGGGGAATGTGAATTTTTTGCAAACACAATAACCTGAGTTGGACCCCAGAAACCACATGAAAAAAAAACCAGGCATTGTAGATGTATGCTTTTAATCCCAGTGCTGTAAAGGCAGAGATGGGTGTGATGACCATGAAGCCTAGCCTACTTGGCAAACTCCATACCAATGGAAACAAAGCAGTTAGGCCCTAAGGAACAATTCCAAAGGTTACCCTCCAACATCTACGTGTACACATGCCCCATCACACAAATGTGCATCAATATACATGTGCTTGCATACATGTGCACCTACGAACATGTGCTTCCATGTACATGAATATACATGTGCATTCACTTGTATGTGTGTGCACACACACATACTCATACACTCACAGAGTGGAGGGAATTCCTAGCCTCTCTTTGAAGAAATGGAATTATGGCAATATTGGGTTCACATCATTTTTAGCCCACCATCATCAGGACCTGAATAGAGACTTTCCTTTAGATGGAATAGGCCTTTGCCAGTTTTCCAAGGCTCCCCACAACTTCGTTGTTTCTCACACATTGAAACCAATGTCAGTTTCTGTGTACCAGACTGCTACTTTTGTATTATAGGAAATAAAAAAAAAAGGAAATCAAAAGTTTCCTACCTTTGTGTATACCAAAGGGATACTGAAGAGAGGAAAAGGGGAACTAAATGGGTCTTGGTTACCTTGGGCTTACTTCCTGGTTCCTGAGGCTATCTAGATCTGTCATTGCCACCTTCAAAGGTCACCCCGTTCAGGAAACCCATCCTTATTTATCAGGCTCCTATCATTTGTGATGCTCTACAACAGAAGGTCCTGTGAGATACCAATGCATCTGGGAATGGAAGTGGGGCGTTTCAATGATCTTTGCATAAATCATTCTCTCATACATGGCTTTAAAGATAAGACATCACCCCTGTTTGGAGTAAGCACCCTGCTCCATTTCTTTGGGAACACCCTCCCAGTTCACCACCAATAAGGACAATCTCCTCAGAGCGAGAGCAAAGGACACAGGCAGAGTTCTCACCACTAACAAGCAAGCCTTGGAGTGAGGATTGCCCACAATGAAGAAATTATGCAATGGTTATCATAGGGTATAATTTACCTCACGGCCCCAACAGAGAAAGTAATTTTTTTTCCTTATTGTTCCTTATTGAAAGGATCTGACTTTTCAAAAGATTAAAGGTGGTTACTGCAATATTTCAGAGACAAGAGAAAAAAGTGAAAGACCGAGCATTGCTTTTAGCACAGCTATGGCGTTAAATGGCGTGATTGCTGTAAGGACATTGTTCAGAATCAGACGACTCCAAAACTGCGAGAGACCTTCGATATTTAATAGGTGTCTTTGAACAAGATTAAAATTTACAAAGAGTTTAAGGTCATGCAGTCAGTAACTTTCCACATTTATTTTGATCTCCCAGCCCTGTTTCCAGGCCCTTGCCTTTTCTCCATCTCTATGAATAAGCAAAGCGGTTGTTGGCATGAGGTTCAACATTCAACTCCCTTGATTTCCCTACCTCCCATGACAAGGGGGTTCACTTCTGATTCAAAAAAGAAAAAAAAAGTTAGCCCACATGGGCATCTCCCTTTCTTTCCTCCCTGCTTGTCATATTGATGCAACAGTCCCTAGAAAGACTCTCTCCTCTCTTATGTAACCCCTCTGGAGACTCAGAAAGGGATCTCCCCACGTGTGACATCTTGACACGCACTGCTACAGAAGAGGTCTCAGAACTAACTGAGGTCACCCTAACCTCTCTCCCCTCCTCAGCTCATTTCTTAGTCATCTCTGATCCCCCACACACAGAGAGAAGTTTTCTCAGAAGTCCCCTTAACTGAGGGAGGAAACTTCTGTTAACCCCTCTCACTGGGAATCTCATCAAATAACCCAGAAAGATGAAGGACAGAAGAAGAGAAGAGACAAAAAGTCTTCACTCGCCCAGACAGACTCTGTTCTTCTGAGGGCAACTCCAGAGACTGTGTGGGACTTGATCTGCAGGATAGGGTGTGTGGTCTTCCTGGGACGTGCGCCTCTCACCTTCTTTAAATGCTCGCTCCCCAGAGCCAAGAAAAATCTTTGGCCCAGCCTTCTCTCTGCTTTGAGCTCATTCACTTATTCTGAATATCATTCACTGATTCTTGAAGATTGCCTGCAGCACCTCTGCCTCTGTAATCTTCTTTGAAGGGAGGAAGTGTCAGCCAGCTGACACTTGGAGTCTTGGAGTTTAGCTAATCTCAATTGTCAACTTGAAAGGAAATGGAATCACTCAGGAGACACACCTGGGAGCCTGTCTGGGCAAGCATTTCCAGGGACATGAACTGAGAGGGGAAGACCCTCACTCAGAGTGGGCATATCTTCCCACAAGTGGCCTGGGTACAAAGAAAGGCGGGTGCCTGCAGCCTCTGTGGCAGTGGCTGCTGCCATCCCCACAGGCATCAGATTTCAGCATATTCAGCTCTGTAATGTGGCCTGAGGACTAACTCCCTAGGAATCTTCTAAACCTTTAGCAGCAGAATGGGACTACTGAGGCTTCCAGTTTTACTGGCTAAACTATCAGGCTCTCGGCCTCTCCAGTGTATAGATGGTTGATTTGAGACTGTCCAGACATAAACATGAAAACATGCATGCATGTATGTGTGTGTGTTGTTTGTGTTTATCCAGTGGTTTTATTTCTCTAGAGAATCATGCCTAATAACCCTTCTTACCTTCGTTTTAAGACTCCGTCTCTTCCTTTCCCTTTTCCTTCCTTTCTGCCACTTCCTGTGTCTCTACCTCTTCACCCTATTCATCTTCCCAGTTACCCACAAAGCCTGAGCTTCCATGTGCTTTCCCTGCCTCGCTTCTGTCCATCCTACCCCAGGAACTGTAACTTTGGTCCATTTCTGGAACAAAGGACTTCTTCTGTCCCCAGGATATTGACACTGACTGTTTTCTCTGTCTGAAAAGCTCTGTGCTAGGGTCTCTCTTGGGCAGCAGTTCACAGGTATGCTCCTGAGAGAGAGTGCTCCTCCCGACACACTCCACTTTCGGCCTTCCCCAAGGTGCTTATCACATCTCTCTTAGTTGCCTCTTTTTTTGTACTATCACTCTGCAAGCATCTATTTCTTTCTATTTATTTATTTGTTTGTTTTAATCTATGTCTCCTCAACTGGAATGTAAGCTTTATGAGGCCAGGGGAATAGACAAACCTTTTCAACATAGAAACCCAACTCCCACAAGTCGTCAGTAAATAAAATACTGTGGCAAAAGGAACAGTCCTCTCTGCTACAACGTAAGTACCACTAGGTCTCTGCAGGGGAAAAGAACGGTGAGTAGAAGTCATGTGAGATGAGTATGGAAGAGCCTAAGGATATGTGTATACATGTGAGGTTTTTTTTTTGTGTGTGTGTGTGTGTGTAAGTGCATGCATACCTGTGCAAGTGCATGGAGGCCAGAAGAAGGTGGCAGATACCCAGGGCGATATAAGCTGCCCACAGTGGGTGCTGGGAACCAAACTTGAGTCCTCTAGACAAACTGTAAGCACTCTAAACTGCTGAGCCATCTCTCCAAACCAGAGGAAATGGATTTCTAATGTTTCTTATGCATAAAGAAACCCAATGTGTTTGATGCAGCATCCCTGGTGCTTCCTCCAGAGATGTTGTTTCTGGAAAACACATGGGTGGCATTCTGATGCATAGATTCTGGAGCTTATTTTGGAATCTACCACCCTAAGGCTTAAGCAGTGTCCTAGATTGAATTGGGTGGTGAATACCCTTGCCCACAGGTCCATATACACCCACGTGTCTATAAAGGAGACCATGAAGACGTTCTGGGGGAAGAAGACAGGACAACCCCTTTCAAAATTGAAATAAGAAGAAGCTAGCTGGAGAACTGGTTAGCTGAGGCCAGGTAGGAATTCACCCTTCTGAAGAACTTTAACCACAAAAAAAAAAAAAACTGGCTCCTAGACAGGATCAGTGGACAGAGTGGTGACTTCAGGTGACACTGTTGTACTTCTTGACCCAGCTTCCCTGATGAACATTCCTCTGAGCCCCATCACACAGGCCCTGAGCAGGTTTGGGTGGCTGTTATTTTCTTGTGAGAAATAATGTACTGGACAAACACAAATCCGATCTGTCTCGAACCCTATGGAGCAAAGGGGTGATGGGATAACTGCCAGGTTCTGTCTCCTTTAGTGAAAATGCCTTTCTCACACGGGAAGGATGGCTCTAGAGTGAGCATCTCTGGAGATGAAAATCAAACATCTGGATCATACCCTCTGTTCATTTGAGTGTGATTCAAAACCAGTACAATGTGAGCTGTCACAGGCTTATCACCTTCACTTGCTGTAACAGATTGGTGAGCTCTGAGAACAATGGTAACCCTTTGATCACAGAATATTCTCATTAGACAGTCCCTAATTGTAGCTATCCAATTCAGCCTGTTTATGAAACAGAAAAACATCAATCACGTGGTTGCATGGTACAGGATACAAAACTCCTTCGTCCAATCCTCAAAGTGTTTTTTTTACCAACATCTACCACAGAATACCTCTGTGTTAGAAAGTAGATAGATTCAACTCATATAACACCAACCAAGCTCCTATGTTGGGTCTATGGCTGTAATAGACAGAGGAGATACAAAGATAAATAATACTAAGACTTTCAGAAGATCTTTGCTTAGTGGAGAAGAGGCAGAGTTATAAAGAGTAGACCACTTTACAATGTGCTAAATGTCACCCTTGATGAGTGTGTATAGTATAGTTATATCACATCCACTTCACTTGGAAAAAGCCATCGCCTTACTGATGATAAAAAGAATTCTAACAATGGGTGTTATGGTGGTTGCAGAAGTTTATTACTAAAGTGCAGTGGAGCAAACTCTGCAAATAAACAAGAACACCCAAGCCCATACTATTACTTATTTGTGAGACTTACAAGAAAATGTAGTCAGGCCACAGTGTAACAATACAACATACCCTTTAGAATGTATGGAATGAAAAGCCTGGCCATATCAAGCACTGGCAGAGACTTAGAGGAATCTGAAGTGTTACTTCCTGCTGGTGGGGCAGTACGGTACTAAAAATTAAAAAGACTTTTAAATATTCCACTTTAAAAGTTAATAATGTGTTCTGACTGTGACAGAACCATTATGCCCATGAACTCTAAGCAATATGACTTATTGACACAAGATGACATCAGTCACCACTCCAGCATCTCTGGATGAAGGGCTCAAAATGCCACATTCCTTGGTGAGACACTACTGGAAATTGATGGCTCCTGGAACAGGAAGAGTCCCCTCTCTTTGGGAAGGAAGGTGGCTACTGGTAGGTTGCCATACACTAGTGGATGATCCCACAGATATAGGCATATGAAAAGCACTAATTTAACTTATTTGGCTGTTAAAATCATAAAAAGAGGACCTGTCCTTCTATTTCCCCCTCATAGTGAGCATCATGTTGGGAGAGGGACCTGGAAGGGGCAATAGGGAAGGGAAGATGAGGAATCTGGTTGGGGAAGATGGAGGGAGAGAATACTGGGAGAGACAACTAAAATTTGGGGTATCTTTGAGATGAGCTAGAAACCTAGAGCAATAGAAACTCCCAGGAATCTATGAGGGTGACCCTAAGACTCCTAGGAATAGTGGATATGGATCCTGGACCATCCATCTCCTGTAACGAGGCAAGACTTCCAGTGGTGGGTCTTGGATATCAACCCAGTGCACAAACCCTTCAGCCTACAATTTGTCCTGACTACAAGACTTGCCTGGTCAAACATGACACAGAAATTGTGGAAGTGACCAACTGATGACTGCCACAGGTGGAGACCCATACCCTGAGATGGAGTTTCCCACTGAGGGCCAGAACCCAGAAACAGGAAACCCCAGAGACCTATGATAGAATGAAACACAAAAAACAAAAAACAAAAAAAAAAAAACAAGAAAAGAAAGAAAAAGAAAAAGGAAGAAAGAAAAAAGTCAATGAAATGGTATTTTCCTATACTCATAGATTGGTGCTTAGCCCAACTGTCAACAGAGAGGCTTCACCCAGCAACTGATGGAAACATATACAGAGACCCACAGTCAAACATTAGGCAAAGTTCGGGGAATCCTGCAGAACAGGTAGGAGGAAAGATTATAGGACCCAGTGGTGTAAAGGATACCACAAGAAAACTAACAGAACCAACTAATCTGGGCTCATAGGAGCTCCAGAGAGTGAACCAAAAACCAGGTAGTCTGAATGGAACCAACCTAGGCCCTCTACATATATATTAAAGTTGTGTAACTTGGTCTTCATGTGGGACTTCCAGCAGTGAGAGTGGGGGAATGTCTTTGACTTTGTTGCTTGATTTTGGGACTCATTCCTCTGGCTGGATTGCCTCATCCAACCTTGGTGGAGGAGGGGGTGCTTGATAGACCAAGGCTGGCTAATATCCATGGGATTCCCGCCTGTATCTGGAGAGAAACAGTGAAGAAAGAGTGGATGGGGCAACAGCGGTGGGGGAGGTGAGGGAAACTGGGAAGAGTGGAGGGAGGGAAGCTCTAGTTAGGATATAAAAACATAAAAATAATTTTAAAATTAAAAAAGAGGACATGAAGTTGGGAAGAAAATGTGCTGGGGGCTCTGGGAGGCAGGAACAATGGAGTGGAGATGGAGACGATCAGGATATATTGGATACACATATGAAATTTTCAAGGAAGAAGAAAAGGTTAAAACCTATTAATATATATACTGTGCTATCGTCTATTAATTCTTGCCCTGGATGTTTGCCCAGAAAAGACTATATGAGTATTCACCACAGCTTTAGTGGGAGTCACCCGAGCTTGAAAGCCTCTGAATGGTTATCAGTGGGTAACTAAGGAACCCCGCGGTCATCAGTTGACAGAATGTGGCAGAAAACAGAACAAACAGCCCAGATGGAGCTCAAATTATTCATGCAAAGCAAAAGATTCCAGAAAAGGTGTGGCTATGCAATGATTCCATCTTCATGTGATTCTAGAAAACGGAATGTAAACTACAGAGGTAAAATGCACTTTGGCAGTTTCTTGTGAGGCATGGTGGCACAGGTAAGCAGTAGAAGAGCTTAGTGCAATCTTAAGAGTGATGCTTTCATGTCTTTTTTTATGTCAGAGCTCAGCAGAGTCTTTATCGTCAGTTTACCAATGGTATTGATGAAAAGTAAGACAAAGTAATGATTAATCTTAGGAGAATGTGGAAGGGGGTTGGTCTTACAGGCCCTAGCCCAGAGTCTGACTCTTGCTGTCTTTTAGAGCTACCACCCACAGCACAACCCTTCCAGCTTCCCCGCAGTTTTCTTACCTAGCAAATGGGAATAATAACTGCAGGCCCACTATTGCATGAGATCCACGACAAGCAACTAACAGAACAGACACAAAGAGACCTTGGAAAGTTTTAAACCACCATGTGCTGAGTCGGGGCTGGCTTCACGGGCACCAGCTAGATGCTCTACAGAAGCACAGAGCTCTCTGAAGGCCTGTCAGAAGCAAGATGACAGGGAGAAAGAAAGAAAAACACATATCCACCAGGGACCCATGATGGGCCATCAAAGAGAGATGCTGAGGACAGAGGAAAGGATGGGGTGGACTGGGAGAGATGAAGAGAAAGTAAAGATAATTCAGGGCAGCAGAGCTGGATTGAAGAATCCAGCTACCATGACCAGAAAGAGTAACGCCAACAGATGAGGGGACAGAAAGGAGTGGGCAGAGAATGGCTGCAGACTGGGAAAGAAAGAACTCTAAGAACACAGGCTGAGAATTTAGGCTCTTACTAACATAATAGCCACACATCTGCTTCTGGGTGGAGAAACACTTACCATGGCTACTCCTGACCCTGCCTATCTTTCCGTGTTTTCCCTTCCCACTGCCCTGCCACCACCTCATGCCCTACTTTCTGTAGGTACTACCCAAAAACAATGCTTGCTCCTCCCTTAGCTTAACTGCCCTGTGTTCTACCAACTTCTGAAACCTGTACTCCATCGGCTTCTCCATGGTGCCCTTTCCTAGCAACTGGCACTGTCTTCTGCAGCATGGATCTCTGATGCCCTTTGCCTTGCTTCCTGGAATCACTGCTCATGCTTGTCTCTCTGACCTTATTGCACCCTCCACTTGGGTAGAACACATCTATTCTGCTTTCCTTGACAATCTGTGCTCAAAAACAGAAACAGGATGGAAGGAGGAGTACATCTAGATCGTGTGAGAAAAAAAAAAACTTTCCTAATGTCTAAAGAATTAAAGAGGCAAAGACATGTATACACATTAAAAAAATCCATATGCCTTACTTGTTTATTCTGTGATAGAATCTTGTTGTTTGGTGCAAGCTGATCTTGAACTTCTGGAATCAAGTAATTCCCTCACTAATACTATGTGGAACAGTATATACTGTGCTGCTTCTTCCTGAGGCTTGGGCTTTATTGTGAAAGAGGAAGCAGGAAAGGTATAAGAGCCAGAGGTGGTGGATGACTACAAGGAAACAATGTCCTTTAGACCCAGCAGGATAGCTGCCCATATAACTCATAATGATTGTGCCAACCATTATGCACAAGACCTGTGTAATCCCAAGCCTGCCCGCCTCCCAGCCTGGAAACTGCAGTTGTGCATGGAATCCCACCCTACCCATGGAGTCATTGTCAATTGTCTAGAAGAAAAGGGGGCAGTTTTTTTCTAAGAGTATAACCCTTGGTCAGTAAACTTCAGCTGAAGACCACATAAACCAGAATATTTGAGTAGCACAAATAGTTCTTGATGGGTTAAAAAAAAAATAGAGGACAAAAAGTTGGGTCTACAGGAAAGGGGTTGATCCGAGAAGAACTGGTGGAAGGGATGAATATATAATCAAAACATGTTAAATTTTTTTAAAGAACTAGAGTGGAAGTCAGGGCTGCTCAACTATATAGCCTAAACGAAGTGATTCAAAACAGCTCCCAGAGTAGCAAAGACCAAGCACTAACACCTGACTGTCAAAGTCACAGTAAACATGCTTATGTAATAGACACCATAAGCAAAGCGTCTTGTTGGCCTGGTAGATCTTCAGCACTGGGTAATCAATCATGGTGTTCCCATCAGTGAAATGTATAGGAAACCTACTAAGCTCTTGTTAAGAACTGGGCAAGTAGAAAAATTCTAGAAGAAAAGAATGAAAAGTGGCTGTGAATAATAGCTACAGGGAAGTATGGCCACTCAACCAATTTCCAGTCTTGAGCCTGTTTACAGACCCCAAGCCCCATGAATGAAGGGGAGGCCAGGCCCCCTTGAGGAGGGACTTGGCCACAATACAAGAAACTTACTGTTAATCTTTTCTCCATCCTTCGCCAAACGAACCTATGGCATTCAAATTATGGTAGCTGTACACTGGGAAAAAAAAGTAATCAGACCTTTCCAAGCTGCTAGACACCAGCTCTGAATTGACCTTGGTTCTGGGAAGTCAAAAAGTATTGCAATCCTCCAGTTAACTCAGAGACTTATGGAGGTTGGGTGATCAAAGCAGTTTTAACCAAAGTTTGACTTACAGCTAGTCTAGCGTGGGTCCCCAAACTCATCTCATGGTTATTTGCCCAGTCCTAGAATGTACAATTGAGAAAGATAGAAGTTGACAGAAAAACACAGTCTCCCTAAGCTGTGGAGTGAGGGCTATTATGGTTGGAAAAGGCACAAATCAAAGCCTCTGGAGTTGCCATTACCGGGGAAAAATCTGCAATGGTTAAGAGGTAAATGAATGGCGTCTATGCAACACACCCAGAGGGTTCCACCTGGCTATGCAACCGTGAGTGGCATAAAGATGGCCTGGCTCTTCATGGAGTAAAGCAAAGAAGGTGGCAAAGTTTCATCTAAGGCTAAAAATGGCAAGAGACTAAGAGCCAACAGGTTTATAAACCTTGAATGAAGGAGAACCATGTGGGGAAGTTGAAAAAGGAGAATCTAAGGGGAATTGAAACAGTTAAGAGACAGCTATGGGGGCTACAGGCACATGTCTGTAAACTGTTGTCTGTTTTTCCCTTCTACAGACATGAACACCAAGAGGCAGAGAGATGGAGTAATTTGCCTGATATCTCAATATTCATGATAGGCAGAGTCAAGTAAACTGTGTCCTAACTTCTCAGCCAGCTCACTCCTTCCTAGTTTGAAAAGAAAGGCTTGGTCCAGCTATTTCTTGGTCAATTGATCTCAGTAAAATCAGCTGATGGATCACGAGGAAAATCCACTGCAATCAGTCATCTGCATTCCCTTCCCAAGCTCCTCCAATTGCAAAAGGGCATAATCTTCCACATTCAGGCTAAGAAATAAGAAAACTCACAATCCAATCAACTCTATAAGCCGAAAGGAGTTTCTGTTCGGCTTACACCAGCAAGAATGGCTCCAGATTAATATTTTGACATCCATCTTCATTCACTGTGCAAGCTGCTCAGAGCTGCATCTTACCCAAGCGAGCCTGGAACAGCCAACTCGAGAGAGGCAGAAGATCAGAGGGGCATGACCTCCCAGGTCAAATGAATTTCTGTGGCAGATCAGACTACTGTTCAGAGAGATTGTTTTTCTTTAAGCACACAGGCTGTCCACATCCACTGCCCAGTCTCCAGGGGGTTATGCAAAAGTTAAACTTCCCCTATAATCGCAAGTACTGCAACACTGGTTAGCCGGCCACTGGAGCACAAAGCCCTTCTAGTCCCTGACAAGACAGCCACTTAGCACCTTGTCATGGCATCATAAAAACTTGATATTGGTGTTTAGTTTGATACCTATGGGGGGTGGAAAAACAGCGAACAGAAATAATTGAGTGTGTATCACATGCTATATGCCATGTCCCTGAATATTCACAATCTCTGCCCAGGTACCTATGTCTGAAACCATTTTACTGGTGTTACAACCGAGGCATGAAGAAATTAAGCTGCCCAAAGTCACAGGATCATGACAGCAGGGATAAGTACATTCAGATCCATATCTGCCAAGTTTCAGGTCCACCTAGTCACTAGATTCTGGTGTGTATGAGTTTAATAACAATGTTTGGAGAAAGAGTCTAACACAAAGTGTCTAGACATGTAGTTACTGAATTACACCATTGAAAAGGATAAAATAGTCCAGAGCATAATCCACAAAATGGCTTCGATTCATTTCTACTGATTATTTAAGAGACTTGGAGAGTGAGTTGCCATTGTTGTCACATCTATTCATGCCACAGAGACATAATCAGTTTTTATCCGTAATAGATAAGAACTAAAATTCTCCTGTACTCAGACTTCTAAGTTCCATGACCTCTATAGAGTTGGGTCTGGGGATATGTAGTTATTCGAAGAAACTGCATTTGAAGGTGAAGTTTATGTGCAAAGGGTCTTGGAGACTTGCTGTTGTAATGTGCTCTGGGACAAATTCCTCCCAGAGAGCTGAATGGAATTATGTACATGAAACATTTAGCCCAACACTAGGCACAAAAGAAGCATTTGCCAAATGCTGAGCACTACATTGACTAAGCACTTCTGTCACATCAAGCTCATGTTGTTATAAACCTTATGACTTCTCTTTCATTGATGCCATTTTCTTTGGATTCCACTAGTAGCCTTATTTTAAAATTTCCCATAAGAAAGACATAGGTACCTCAGCTCAATGTACCATTTTAATGGCAGTTATGACTAAGTTAATGATAACTGGCAGAACACCGGACTAGGGAAGGGAAGGACTGCAGAGATCATGGAGAGGGTTATGTGGAGGGAACTCATGAATATGGCCTCTGGTGAAACAATCTTAGCAGGAGAGAACCTTAACATGTAGGATTCTCGAGATATGAAATCTGGAGTGAGGCTGGGTGACCACTGTGAAAAACTGCCTTGAAGAAGGTAGATGAAAGACATGGTTAAGTCAGCAGCACAGAGCATGGGTAAGAAACAGGAATGTAGCACAAGACCCTCTGGATTTCTCCCCATTGAATAACTCACCTTAGAAAAAATACATTAATATTCTATGCCTTCAGGAGACAATTTCCTAAATATAACATCAGTAGCACAGACCCCGAGTTTGACAATTAATAAATGGGGCCTCCTGAATCTGAAAAACTTCTGTAAAGCAAAGGACACTATCAATAAGACAAAACAGCAACCTACAGAATGGGGAAAGATCTTCTCAATTCCACATCTGACAGAGGACTGATATCCAAAATATATAAAGAACTCAGGAAACTAGACATCAAAATACAAAACGATCCCATTAAAAATGGGGTACAGAGTTAAACAGAGAATTCTCAACAGAAAATCTTGAATGTCCAAAATACACTTAAAGAATTAACATCCTTAGCTAACAGGGAAATGCAAATCAAAATGACTCTGAGATACAATCTTACACCTGTCAGAGTGGCTAAGCTCAAAAATGCTAATAACAGTCTGTGTTGGAGAGGATGTGGAATAAGGGGAATACTCTTCCACTGATGGTGAGAGTGTAAACTTGTACAGTCACTTTGGAAATCAGTATGGCGGTTTCCCAGAAAAGCAATCTAGCTCAAGACACAGCAACACCACTCTCAGGCACGTACCTAAAGGATGCTCAATTATACCACAAAGATACTTTCTGAATGATGTTCATAGCAGCATTATTTGTAATAACCAAACCCTGGAAATAATTTGCTCCTCAACTGAAGAAAATTGGAGGAAAATAGATGAAACTAGAAAAATATCATCCTGAGTGAGGTAACCCAGAGCCAGAAAGACAAACACAGTGTGTACTTACTCATAAGTGGATATTAGACATAAAGCGAAGGACAACCAGGCTACAATCCACAGCTCCAGAGAAGCTAGGTAACAAGGAAGACCCTAAAAGGAATGCATGGATCTCCCTGGGAAGGGGAAATAGAATTTGTGAGTGGACTGAGAGTAGGTGGGGATGGGATCATGGGCGATCAAGTTGGGGGCGACAGAATGGGAGAGTACAGAAAGATACTACTGGGAAGGAGGTGCATTTCAAGGTCAGGTAAAAACCTGCCACAAGGGACTCTCCCAGGAGTCTACAAGAATGCCCTAAGACTCCTAGTAATAGTGGATATGTAGCCTGAACTGATCATCTCCTATGGCCAGATTGGTGCCTAGCCCAACTGTCATCAGAGAGGCTTCATCCAGCAAATGATGAAAACAGATGCACACCCACAGCCAAAATTTAGGCAGAGTTTGGGGAATCTTACAGAAGAGGGGGAGAAAGGATTGTAGGAGCCAGAGGGGTCAAGGATATCACAAGAAAATTCACAGAATCAACTAACCTCAGCTCACAGGGGCTTGCAGAGATTGAACCAACAACCAGGGAGCTTGCTTGGGGCTAACCTAAGCACTCTGCATTTATGTTACAGTTATGTAGCTTGGGCCTCATGTGGGACTCCTAACAGTGGGAACAGGGGCTGTCTCCAACTATTGGCTTTTGGGACCCTACTTCTCATACTGCCTTGCCTAACCTTAGTACATGGGGAAGTACTTTGTCTTACTGCAAATTGATATGCCATGTCTTGTTTCTACTCATGAGAGACTTACCTTTTTTTAAACAGAAATGGAGGGAGGGTATATTGGGGTGTGGGAACCAAGGGAGGGTAGAAAGAAGGAACTAGGAGGAGAAGAGGAAGGGGAAACTGGGACTAGGATATAGAATAAATAAGTTTAAATAACAAAAAGAAGTTTTGTGTGTATGGGTGTGTGCATGTGTGTGTGTGTATTTGTGGATGTGTATATGTCTGTATGTGTATGCTTGTGTATGTGTATACATCTGTCTGTGTATATTTGTGAGTATGTGTGGATATACGTATATGCACATATCAACAACCACAGAGTGGTGTCACAGTGGCCATCAGTACGTGAAGCAGTAGCAGAGCTTTCTACCGGGAGGCATCGCCCTCAGAACTTCCTGCTATCAATTTCCAGGCACTCCATGTGAGGGTATGAGGATGACTCAGCACAACTGCCGTGTCACTGTCAAATACATCAGTATTTGACAGGTCACTAAACTCAGTGCTGCACACTAATGACAAGATTTTCTCTTTTAAAAGAAGTCAATCTTCCTCCAGCAGTGACTCCTAATTGCTCCCCCAGATCCCTTGGGGGTAATATTTAGAGACTTTGGCAGGCAAAGAACATCATTTGCCAAGTGCAGCTTTGGGCCTTGTCCACCCTAGGAACACCTTGCTACAGAGGGCTCCTGCCTAAATCCCTTGGGGTAACTCTGATGCAGAAAGGGACATCATCTTTTTTTATTTTATTTTATTTTCCATTCAAAAATTTCCACTTCCTCCCCTTCTCCCATTCCCTTCCCGCTCCCCCACTCACTCTCCTCCCTCCCCCTCCAGTCTTAAGGGAAGGTAGGGTACCCTGCCCTGTGGGAAGTACAAGGCCCTCCCCCACTCCATCCAGGCTTAGGAATGTGTGCATCCAAACAGACTAGGATCACAAAAAGCCAGTACATGCAGTAGGAACAAGTCCCAGTGCCATTATCAATGGCTTCTCAGTCAGTCCCCATTGTCAGCCACAGAGAGTCCAATTTGATCACATGCTCGTTCAGTCCTAGTCCAGCTCGATTTGGTGAGCTCCCATTAGATCAGGCACACTGTCTCAGTGGGTGGAACAACCCCTCGCAGTCCTGACTTCCTTGCTCATCTTCTCCCTCCTTCTGCTCTTCAACTGGACCTTGGGAGCTCAATCTAGTGCTCTGATGTGGGTCTCTGTCTCTATCTCCATCCATAGCCAAACAAAGGTTCCCTCCAGATGGATCTCCTGGTACAGGAGCAGGGCCTCTTGCTAGCCAAGGATCTCTCAGATAAAAGGGCGGGCTTGGTAGGCGCAGGGTCGTGTGGAACAAAAAACCCCTGCTGCAGTAGCACTCACCACTGGGTCTCCAGACCCTCAGCTCCCAAGCAGGCTGAGTTGGGGGATTCTAGGACCCCGCAGATGGAAAGGGGTGCTTGGGGGCAAGCTGGGATGGGATAAATGGAGAAAGCCAGTAGCCAGGGAGAAGCCCTGCTGAATCAGGGACATCATCTTTAACTTGACATTATCACCTTAAAAACATAGTGCAGATAATGGAGAAGTGCTCAGAAATTTCCACTGAGCCAGAGGACAGAGCCTACACCTCAGGAGGATATGAAAGTCCAACTTTGCCTGGCATGTGACAAGTTTGACGAATGGTTAAATACATCACCAATCAGGTCGAACCTACAGAAGCACAATGACCAAACTTGAAATCAATAATGGCAAGTAATGTATTTAATGTTTTAAGTTAGAAGAAAGGTAATTTTAGACCAAGTAAGATATTTTATTGTAATTGTCAATTATTTTAAGGGAAAGAGAGGCTGAAATTGAAATCCATACATCTGAGGCATCTTATAGATGAAAAGTAGAAGACTTGAAATGAGGAGAGAAGAAAGCAGACATGTTGGTGCCTCTCAAACCATACTACAGAGACAAGAGCCTGCCTAAGAGATAGCCTAGCTCCACCTTGAAAACTGTCAAGTAGTACATGGCCCCAACTTGCCAGTACTGTTACACCCCCAATCCAGTCACTTGGTGACCTCTGCTGGCTTCCCTTGGGTAATACACAATTGGTGCAAATGACTTCCAAGTCCTCCAGGAAGAATCATTTTGATCCAAGATGTCTTCAGAAGTCCATGCCCAGATTATATTTTATCTCATATTTTTCCATTGAAGGGAAGCAAGTATCCATTGGGGGAACTAACTTGCTCTTAGACTTGGGAGAGAAAACACAAGACCATCCCAAAGCATCTTTCAGAAGCTGAAATTAAGGTTCACTAAAGGGATATAGAATCTG
Source organism: Ondatra zibethicus (assembly GCA_004026605.1). Classification (NCBI taxonomy): domain Eukaryota; kingdom Metazoa; phylum Chordata; class Mammalia; order Rodentia; family Cricetidae; genus Ondatra; species Ondatra zibethicus. The sequence continues at coordinate 65,806 of PVIU01003188.1, read as the reverse complement.
ACCTGGTAGAGCTCCTAGTAGCCAAGGCTGGAGTTCCCTAAGCAAAAAAAAAAAAAAAAAAAAAAAAAAATAGTGGTCCCACTTACTTCCAAAAATCTAAAACAAATAGACATATGTCTACATCTTATACTAGTAAAATAAATAATTGATTGACTAAATAAATAAAACTTCCTTATAGAATTTTAAATAATGTAGGTCATTATTATTGTTAAGATGAATTAGGTAGAACTATATTCCTTGCTACTTTTGAGTGTGGGCTTGACAATGACTTGTCTCCAAATGAAAGTACATAGAAAATGGAAAAGACAGTAACTTCTCCAAGGAGAAATCTGGTAGGTTATATCCAAGTCAAATGACCAAGGTTAGCACTACATCTCTACCAGGGAGTCACATTAATATTGCACTCCCTCTCATGATTTAGATGGCATTCCCTCTCTGGATGTGATGGTTAACATTGATTTCTAGCTTGATTGGAGTGAGAAAAAAAAACACTTGGGAGATTGATAAAGCACACACATCTTGACATATCTGTGAGATCTTTTACCAAGACCACTAGATCATGGGAGCTCAGATTTAATTCTCATTCAGGATAGATTCAAAAGTCCAACAGATTTTGGGGAGGTGGTGGAGCTCCAGGAGGTAGGATAAGTTAGAAAAAATGAGTTCTAGTCTCCTCTGTTACTTCCTGCTTGCTAAGAGCTGAGCTCTTTACTGAGGATCTCCTCTGAATTTTCAAATCTTCTGACAATATGAGCAAATACAGACAGCCCCTTAAAGTTGTTTCTGCAAGACATTTGATTTGGTCACAGTAATGAAAACCTAGCCAGCACACTAAATTGTTGCTTCTTAAAAAAAGATAAATAACTTCAATCTAATCATGAAGGGAACATTAGAAAAGTACGTTAGAAGGAATGTCTCAGTCACAAAATGTAAAACTGATCAGTGTTGCTCAAAATTACCAAGGCCAAGGAAAGGCTGAGCAACTAACTATCCTTGAGAAGAAGTTAGAGAGACATGATCCTAGACATGCATGGCATCCTGGGTTCCTGGATGTGGCATCCTCGGAGAGGAGGGGAATGGAAGTGGAAAAGTCTGGTGAGTTTTTTTTTTGTAAAAGTCCCAAGTTCTAGTTGCAGGACTATCACAGAATCAGGTCCTTCATGGAGACAAACATTCCATGGCCATGGGAAATGTCAGCATTGTGAGGAACTAGATGAGGCATCTATAGACATGCCTTCTACTATATTCCAACTATTAAAAGAAATCCAAAATTACTATGAAAATTTTAAATACATCTAAAATAATATGAGGTTATGTATCCTGTATCATATATATTTGAGATAGACATGAGACCCAGAAGAGAACATTTAAGCCCTATGGCCACTGGGAGATTTCTATATGGAGTTAAGATATCTCCTCCTGACTTTGTCACTGTCTTAAGGATTGAATGCCTAGGTGATGGACCAGCAGTGTTGCCTCAGGTCATCCATTTTCACCAATCAAGGAATCTTCCTGGGCCATTAGACACACAATAAGAAGCAGCAGGTTCATGTGCTACTCAATAGACTTACCTACAATTCCTTCCTTAAGAAAAATGGGAAATCATATCATTGTGCTACTATGCTAACAATGACAAATGGCCCTGTTATATTGTCTTACCATGTGTTGCCACATGACTTGTCAGAGTTTGCTGAAATAGCCAAGTAGCTCATGAAGCAATAAAGAATGGAACTGATATTGCAGACAGAAACATGTTATAATTTAGTCAGAAAGCAGGATGGCAATTTCATCTTTGTCATGGACTCCCTCATAACTGAATCAAAACATTGTCCATATAAATCCACCATATAAATGAATGCTTCTTGGAATATTGCTGGTGTTTTGCATGGTTGGTCATTCATTTCTTTTCAATGTATTTCTCTGTTGGGCCTGGAGGACAGGACAATTCCCTGGTTTCTTTCCATTTCACTGGTCCACCCTCAGGTCTGGGTGATGGAAACTGCTCTTCTCACCAGCATATAATATTGCGGTAAACCAAGGCTTGATCTCTGTCCCCTCTTTCTCCAGGTAGTTCCCTGGACACCATCCAGTTTCATGGCATGTAGATGTCAAAATGCTCTCAACTGTATCTCTTCTCCTCAGGTGTCTCTTTCCAACTCCAGGCTCACATCCCAAGGTCTTTCAGATGTATCTGCTAGGATACATTCTAAAAACATGGAGCCAAACTGTCTAACATAAAGCTACTGATCTTCCCTTATTCATCAGCTCTCCAACTTCTACTCCACTCACATCTTCATTAAGGCATCTCACTTCTTCCAGTCGCTCAAGCCACAAATATTACAACCCTTTCTGACCCACATTCTTCCAAGACTTGAACACTTGTCTCTAAGCTATATAGAACTTGACCTCTCCAAGTGTTGCAGCTACCAGCCTGGTCTGAGCCATCATCATTTCTCACCTGGGTGACTGTGATTATTTCTAACTGGCTTCTTGGCTTAATTCCTCTAAAAGCCATATATAAGCAAGCATCCAGAATATGTCAAATTATGGCAGCACTGTTCAAAAATCCTGGAATGGTACCCCCCCCATGACTCAGAGGGAAAGCAGGAGTGCTTCCTAAGCCCTGTGTGAGCTAGCCTATAGTGTCTCACAGTCTACACCACCATGGTCCTGGAATATCTCTGTTCCTTCTATACCACGGATTTATACATAAACTGTAGGGCTTATAGATAAAATAGAGGACACTCAGCTACATTTGAATCAGATAATGGCATGAGTCATGCATTTCAGGGCATTTAATTTAGGATATCCTTATTCCAAAAGTCATTTGTTATACAAATTTAAAGTTCACTGGAGGCATGTTACTTTCATTTGCTAAATCTGGAAAGTGTACCAAGATGCTTGTTTATCCATGAAGCCTATCTTGATCTTCCTCTGTAAAACTATACACATTCTTCTCCATGCTTTTCCAACCCTGGGTTCTAGATAGTTTCTCTGTTTGTCACATTTACCTCTGTCTCTTTATACTATAATGCCAGTTTCCTAAAGGATAGGAATGTTCATTCATTATATTACAAGAACCCAGAACTACACTGACAAATGGTGAATACTAAGTAAACAGTCATTGAAAATGAGAGTCTTAAGGAATTTAAGATTCATTGAATTTTTTTTACTGTGTTGTACTATATGGTAAGAAACCCAAGATCATGTGCAGAACACACTTTTTCTTTTTTTAACATTGAGGATCAGAGACATTTGGTAACACATATAAGTCACACCATAACAGGGTGATGTTGTCGGAGGCTGCTTGTTCATTTCCTGGCTGCCCAGACCTGGAATAATCACACAGAAACTGTATTATACAATACTGCTTGGCCTATTAGCTCATGCTTCTTATTGGATAGCTCTTATATCTTAAACTAACCCATTTCTTTTAACCTGTGTATCACCATGTTGTTTGGCCTATTGGTAAGATTCTTTCCGGTGTCTAGCATCTGTCTCCTGTGGCAGCTACATGGTTTCTCTTTTACTCTGCCTATTCTTTCCTCCTCTATCTGCTTAGAATTCCTGCTTTGTCATATTCTGCACTTCAATAGGTCCAAAGCAACTTCTTTATTAACCAATGGTATTCACAGCATACAGAGGGGAATCCCACATCACCTCCCCTTTTCTGTCTAAATTAAAAAGAAGGTATTAACTTTAACATAGCAAGATTACATACAACAAAACAGTTATTAAACAAGAATTATAGTTATAATATTTATATCTACTATATCTTTTATCATAACTAAGTAAAACTATAATTATAACTATCTATTCTTCAACTCCATTGAAGACTCTAGAAGGATATAATATTACCTAAGTAAACAGGAAGTGCATTGTAAGAAACTTCCAAAACTCTAGAATTGACAGAGACATCTCGCTGCCTGTACAGTCACCCAAAGTTCTTTTGTAAAGTTGCAGCATCCATCGGCCTACAGGTCCATAGTATCCAGCATACATTTCAATGAAGCAGGAAATTTGAAAGACTGTTTTGCCTCTATTGGCAGTTTGTCAGTCACTCTCTTCTGTATCCTGCAGAATGTCACGTAGACTCTTTCATGAAGCAGGAACCCTGAAGGACTTTCACATCTTTTGGAAGGTTCAGCACTCACTTTTCTGTGGGTCCTGCATGTCCAGTTCTTACAGTATATCATCAATCAGTCCAGGAGAGCAGTTTCTTGCCTAAATGGCTAGCAAACTCCATATAGAGCATCTTTCATACCCATCATCCTCTTGAAGTAGATTGGTGCTGCCAGGAGCAGATGTGTCTCATTGTAATGAAAAGTTCTAAGTTCTTAAAACATTCTTAAATGCCATATTCTGTTTTTCTTTGAAAGATTTGAAGACTATCTATCTAACTGAAATATATCTCTATATATCTAGAAAACCTAACTAACATGACTACAAGCTTGACTATTATAGATGAGTATCTATTAAGCTATATTTCTTAATTATACATTACCTTTCTAATGAGCTACACAAACACAATACCTTAATAAAGAGCCAAAATATACACATAACAAAACTGACCTTAAATTTGTATCAACAGACCAAGATCCAAATCAATGCAAAGTATTAATCTCTATAGCATATCCCTCTTCAATGTAAAAAATATTTATAAACAATATTTGGGAACTTGGGCATAATTCTCTCCAAACTGCTTCCTGCTTTTTGTTGGACGAAATAATTTTGGTGTTCACAGAGACCTTTCAGGGGGTCTTATTATATTGGACCATATTAGTCTGGAAGGAATCCAGGTTCTCATTCTCTGTGGAAACAAAAGCAGAACTTCTTTTCTAAAGCAACATATCCATAGGCCCAAATTTTGAAGTCGGGATACCTTTAAAATATAAATGTTGGTTTAGCTTAGCCTGTACAATGAAATGTCTCTCTGTACTTAGCTTCTTCACAGTCAAAAAATTCAAAGGAAACACAATAATATACATAATCCAGACTCTCTGTGTATTTTCCATCTTTATGTGGCTTATTTTTATTTACTCCTTTAATCTATGACTGTGTTTACTCTCTTTAAATACTTTGTTTTATTTTTTAAAACTATTTACTTCCTTTTATAACTGTCTATATTCTTTTTCTTCTTTCTCCTAAGCCTATGTATCCAACACTGTGACCCATTTAGAGGTCTTTTCCATCTCAATTTGTCTTTATTGCAGGTGTATCTGTAATTATTTTCTGACCAGAAGTGCTTTTTTCTTTCTCCAAATGCTAAGCAGGCATGGCTAGGACCAACTCTGCTGCCCTACCTGTTGGATCTGCCAACATAGCAGAGAGATGTTCACTGCCTCTGAGACTGCCAGTTGGGAGTCATCCTCACCACCCCAACTCTGGGTAGCCCTGTGCAGCATAAAAACCCTTTTTATCTGAGTAAAAGCTAAATCTGCCATACAGCGCAGTGCACGGCATGGAAATATCTCTGTGTATGGTGGCAGAAATTTGCCATGCTCTCCTGCCTGTGCACTCCTAACAGACCCAATCCCGTCATCTGCCCAGGCGGGGGGGGGGTGGTGGCGCTAAGCCATTGGCATGGTCTCAGTTACTTTCCTCCCAACCTTGAGTGGTCACATAAGCACCTGGATCTGAAGTGGGTGGCAGGCATCAGTTCCAAACACTTGGGTGACATTTGGGTAAGACTTTAGACTATAAAGCTAGCTCTGGCAAACTTGGAAATCAATTCTTTTTCCCATGGCAGGTGATGGTAAAGCAGATCTTGTTAAGAGGAAATTTTGTATTTATAACATTTTTGATGGGACTTTATACAGAAGCTCAATTTTGTGTGTGAAGCACATTTAATTTGGGAAAATGATACTCAGATCATCATTCTTGGTTTGTAGTAAATGTCATCCTATAGTTGCATGGGACAGAATGTCAGTGATTACTCTCCTTGGCTCTGTGGACACCGTCCTCTGTCAAAGCTGCCTGAACTCATTTGCTTTCTCTCAGGTACAAAGCACACATTTGTTAAATTGTTTCAAGATGTCTCCAAGGTACCATTTTGCTTTATAGTCACTGTCATCCAAAACTATTTAATGTTAATTTCTTACAGCCTACTCCACTGTCAGCTTTCCTCATCATTGATATTTATTTTCCAGCAAAATATGCATTTATTTGTTGACATTTTTATTAAATTGGACTATAATAAATCTGTCTGCATTTAAATCTATTTCCCCTTGTGCTCAAGAATCCAAGGCAAGATGATGTATTTATTAACTTGATGACCAATTTCATTGAGCAACAATAAAAGGCAATGGTTCTGAGTTAAAACCCTGTGTGAGCTGAGATGGCAACTAAACTTGAACAGCCCCTTGCTGCTCTCTTGATGTATCCCAAAGACTATTGACCTTGTTTTTGGAGACAGATTCACAAACTTCAGCCTGTCCTCAGACTCACTAAATAGTCCACTGACCTTGAACTCCTTGCCTCCAGCTCCCAGGTACCTGTATTGTAGGTGAGCACCACCACACATAGTGCATGCAGAGTCAGGGGTCTCACATACAGCCTCATGCATGCTAGGCAGGGACCCTACCAACTAGCACTGACTAATATTGATTTTCATAGCTTCACTCTTTGAATAAGCAACTCTAGATAGACAGACCAAGACACCCTTTTCCATCCTTGGACCACAAGAAGTCTGTAAAGAAGGATCGCATGCTAAGAAAACCCTGATGGATATTTGAGGGGCCTGACACAGGACTTACATCCCATATTGCCTCAGCAGCAAGTAAAAATAGGTTTTTTGAGTTAGATCAGAGCATGAACCCCAGCTTGACAGCTTACTGTCTTTACCTAAGTCACTTAATCTTGCTAAGTCTGAAATGTCCTTTCTATGTCCTGGGCTCTAACTACATTACTAGGCACGTACCTTGTTTATAAAGATCGGGCGATAGGCACACACGTGCTTAGCATTGTGCTAGCTTACGGCCACAGCTCCAGCAGCACTGTTACGACCTCCTGCTTTGCTCTAGCTACACCTATTTCTTCTCCAATTTGTTTCTGTCTGACTTCTGCCGCCTCCTCCCTTGTACTTGATCATCCTATGTTATCTTCACGGGAGCTATGATTCAGAATGATGACTGCACCAAATCAAATGTGGAGTGCCTTCTTTTGTATTTAGGACAGATGTTCCCAATACCCAGGAGGGCACCTTGAGGAGCTCCAGCAGTGGAGAATTCCATCAAGCCTGAATCCCAAAGCCAGAGGATCTCCCTTAGATAGCGTCATGCCATTGCCAGGGTGGCAGCAACTCGGGTGAACTAGCTTAGTTTCTCAGAGACTCAGTTCAATAATACAGAACATGAGAATAAGCCCTCAGCCTGTTACCTCCTGTCGGATTGCTTAGTAAGCGGCACAACACTGGGCAGCTATGCAGGGATGTCCTTTCCCATAGTCTCGGCTTTGAAGGAGAAGGGACTTTAGCAGATTTCAAATTGGGAGAAGAAGAAAACAGGACAGTGATTATGTTTTATGATCAATGTCACTGTGGTTATCAGGGTCAACAGCAGAATGGGCAGATGTTGTCTACTTTGCGGAATTCATGGGCTATCTCACATTGTTAGGGCTGTCTTTAGATTTGACCCCAAATGAGAAACGCTTTGCCTAGAATAGGTCCCAGGAGTTGTTTCATTTTGATTTTCTACTAACTAAATAGTGCTATGCAGGCAAAGTTACTCTAAATTAACAGAGCTAAAGCAGCATCATACTGCCCCAGCAGAGGGTAGAGGGCTATATTAATCTACCAAGAACAATGAGATTATGATGAATACAGTAAGATATTAGCCTTCCTGCATGCAACCTTGAGTCGTTACCCAGCAAATTACCTGCTTAAAAACACATGGATCTAATTTACATGGGAAGTGGAAAAAAAAAAAAAACAAGATCTCCTGAGTGAATTGGGAGCATAGGGATCATGGGAGAGGGTAGAAGGGGAAGGGGGAGGAAAGAAGGGGAGCAGAGAAAAATATATAGCTCAATAAAAGCAATTAAAAAATAAAAAGTATTCAAATTGCTATTTTAGTAAAGAAAAAAAAAGGTGTCAGGCTTCATTCATGGAATCTAAACTGTGATAAGTTTGTGTAAAACAAGTGTGGGTGAAGAGAACTATAGCATATAAAGCCTTGTAGGTCATTGGGCCAAGTCAGAAAGAACCCTGAAGTCAATTGTGCTTTCTGGCCCAGGCCTGTGACCCCAGCTATTCAGTTAACTGAGGCAAGAGGATCACAGTTCACATTCTGCCTGGGCTATGTAGTGAAAACAAGGCCAGGCAGAACTATTTGGTGGGGACTTGTCTCAAAATCAAAAGTAAAATAGAGGGCAGAGGATGTGACTCAGTTGTGGAGCACAGACCTAATGTATATGCTACCCTAGGTTCACTCCCCAGCACCAGTACCACAACAGAGGCAGAGGGGACAGAGACAGAGTGACTAACCCTGGATTCATAGCCAAAATCTTTTTGCCTAAGGCCTTAGCCTTAGCTGTCCCATTCATAAAAGGGGGCACTAAGTTTTCCAGAGTTGATATTGAATATGAGTTGGGGAAATATATAGAAAAAAATCTAAAGCTCTACATGAATAGAACAACTGCTAGAAACAAATGAGTCAATTTGAAAGACCTTGGTTGGGAAGGTTTCTAACTCCCCATCTTTCCAAAGATGTCTCTACCTTGCACAATATAAACAGCCCCAAGGTTAAGTTCAAAAAATATGCTAAGATGTTCACATCTACCAATGAGTGGATACAGACTTCGATCTCCCCCTGCCACCAGGCTTTCTCCTATGGAAAATGGAGACAACAAGGGTTGGGTAAACTATACTGAAAATAAGGGGGGAGATACAAACGTATCTTGTAAACAATCTCTCAGCAACTTGTAGAGGTTGCTCCAGCAGCTTTGTGAGTATCTGTTTTAGTTCTAATAGCATTTCCCTTTGTTTCTTTTCAGTTTTTCTTTCTCTCTTTCATCTATTCCCCTTTTTGAGTTAGGTAATATATTAAAATTTGTGCATAAAAGGGAAATATTCAATGAAGATCCCTTTGATCACCCAGCCCAACTATTTTACTTTTGATTTTGATCACCCTTCCAAAGACCCACTCCATTTCCCCAAACTTCTCAAAGCCTGTCTACTTTCCACCTCTCTTTATTCCTGCAGATGAGAGTCAAATGCCTTAGCATGTCCTGAGAACCCTCCAATGAAGACTTCATGGCTCCCTTTCTACATCGCTCTCCTTAGTGCAAACACTGCTATTCCAGATGTCTGCTCTTCCAACACATTTCAGCGCTGCCTCAGGACCTTTACACACAAGGACATATTTTTAATACCTGAAACACACTTCCATGGAGTTTTACAGACCTGCTTCATTTCAATCACTCAGCTTCAACCCAGGTCTGACCATTTTGGAGAGGGCATCCCTGGGACACACTGACGGGAAGCCAGGACACCAGATTTTCCATTTTGGTGTCTTCTTTCAACTTTGTGCAATTCAAACTGACAGTCCTTGGTCAGAGCCTTTCTCCTGCCTGTGGGCATGTTTTAGAAAGGTACAGAAACAATTTTGATTGGCATGGTGATTAAAAGCCATGTTGGCATTCAGTCAACAGAGATAAAAGATGGGCAGCATCCTGTGAGTGTTAGATGAGACTGCATAGTGAGATTGCCCTGCCCAATACCAGTGGATTCCTATGGATCAGCATTAATTTTCTTTCTTATGTGTGGAAGACAGGCTTCTGTATTCACTTCCAATTACTGACATTATACACTACAACAAACTTGGGAGTTTAAAGCAACCGGATGCCATTCTTTCACTTTTCTGGAGATCAGACGGCTAAACTCGGGGTGTCAAAAAATGGGTTCTCTGTGGAGAGCTCAGGGAAGAATCTTTACATTCTTGAGCTTCAAAAAGGCACCCACATTCCATGACTCATGACCCCTTCCTCAAACTGTACCAGTCTATCCCTCTTATTGCCACATCCTACTAACAGCTAATCAACAACCTTGATAGAGCAACCTCTTTGTGTTGAAGTTTTCAATTTAACCCCACCTGCAAATTCCTTTGTACAATTTGAGGGGTCAATCACAAGTCCAGGGTTGAGGATTCAGTTCTGTTCACTTACCCATCATTCACACACACATCCCACCCCACTGCCCAACACTGATGCAGAAGAGAAAGGACTTTTATCTTGGCCCATGTTACAGGTCCAGAGTATGGCCCAAGTCTTAGCATTCAGAAAGTTCACACAAAAAAACACCTGATTCTGGATGAATGAGAGTCATGTTCATTGTTTACGGCAGCTGATAAACCCGTCAGTTGGCAGGCTTAGGTGTGAATGTGGCCATATGAAATAAAGCTGCAGTATAGACCAATGCTGTCACCCCTTATGGAATATAGATTTATTCATGCTGTAAACTCCTTTGCAACAAGTAGAACTCTTCCTCGGAAATAGCAATGTGACTTTGTCAGCATCTGCCCAACCCTGAACTTTCAGAATAAATCTTTCCATGAGATACTCCTAGCCATCAATCTTTCCACTGGCTGTTTTCACAAGGAATTGGTTCTAAATGAAGAAAGGAAGTTAATCTCAAATGTTCATACTTTATAGCTTAACACAGTCTTATTTCAAAATGATGTAACCATCATCGCTTTTGAGGTATGTGAATTTTTAAAGTGTTCTCCTTGGAGGTTGCATTTGCTACAAATAAACACCTAAGAGTAGGCAAGTCAGAGAGAGTAGAAATGCCACCGTTCTGGAGACCAGGGGGTACACGCGCAGGATGCTGGCACCTGCATGGCTGCTGAGACCTTTTCTGTATGGTTAACATTGTCCAGTATTCCTCTGATGAAATGGGAGATGGAAGGGCCAGAAATGCATGTCATCTGGTGAGGGATGTTCTCACTTTCCAAAATGGAGGATTGTTGCTACACCCTTCAGAGAGGACAGGGATAAATGTATTTTCATAAGGCAGAAGGCATATAAGGACCAGGTGGCTCTCTGAAATTTTCTTTTTTAATGAAGTTATCAATCCTGCTTGTGAGGGCATAGTCCCTACACCTTAATCACACACACATGTGTGTGCGCGCGCACACACACACACACACACACACACGACTCCAGCTTTTAATGTCATCACCCTCAGAGGGACAATTTCAAACCGCAGTGTGACAGTATAACAGAGATTATTCACAAAAGAACAGTGTGGAACCCAGACTGCAAACCACAATATTTACAAACTTTGTCCCTTGGAAACTTTTCCTTGGCTCAAACCAAGAAGAGTATGGCATGCCATACATTTCCTTAGGCCAGCCTGACACATACAGTTTACAAACTCACGCTTCCTATGTGCAGCACCTTGACACTAGCCTTATATAGCCTTTGAGCTCAAAAGGGTTCTGATAAAAAAAAAAAACACAGACAAATCTCAGAGGCACAGAGAATAAGAACAAGACAATGGAGGCTGCACAGTACTAGAAACCAGATCTGTATTGTCCGCCCAAGGTCCTACTGGTCACCTCACCACAGACACACACAGTCATTTCCTTCCAGGGCTGGACACTCTGAGTCCAGAAGGGAAGTCAGAGATAGGAAGTGTGTGGAACTCAAGCTGAACTTAACTATGTGATAAGTCCACCTTCCCCCCTCCCCCCTCCCCAGGTTTTCTAGACCCAGCAAATTGTTTTAAAAGAGGAAGAGAAGGGATTCTAGAACCTTCCTGCTTGACTTTAAACTACATCGATGAGGGCCCCCTCAGCCTCAAGTAAAATAAATATAGGGGATGGGAGGGGCATAGTGGAAAGGAGAGCTGGGGAAACAAGTGAACCCCTGTCTTTGTCAAACCCTAAATGCGTCAAAGGGAAATTCTCACTTACTGAGCAGAATTTATCAGTGGCTAACTTCAAGGAGGGCTTCTGGAAGGTTTCTTCTTTGTTATGGAAATTTAACCTGATTAGATGGGAAGCAGGGGCCCATCTAAAAAAAGTAAGTGACAACAGCGGCTGCGGGTTGGGTGTCTAGTCGGGAAAACAGGGCCCAATCCATTCACCACTCCGTGGAGGACCAGATGGCCAGCCCACTGTCTCTGTCACCATGGAAGCAAGAGGCAATCATTAATGCTTTTACAGACACTTCAGGGTAGGACCTGGGAAATAGCCTCTTCAAATTGTATGTTGGAGACCCTTAAATCAGACTGGCACACTCTGCTGATGGACCCAGAGTTTTTTGCTGGGTTTGGAGGTTGGGAGCATTCTCCCCCCCCCCTTGGAGATAAAATGGTCTTCTTTTTTTGGGGGGCCCAGAGAGAAAGATCTTGGTGCCTGTTTTATGTCTAAATTGTAGCATCTCAGGTCTTCACTTTAGATAGCACATACACACCTTCTCCGAAATCCATCTGTCCGAGATGTGTGAGGGGCTAAATGGCTTATTATTGTCTAGCCTTATGGGGAGCACAGGTGACAAGCACTTGCCCCTCTATAGTGCTTATCCTAGCCCAGAGAAGAATTCATAAAAAATTATCCTTTACTGGTTGATTTATATACCTGGCTCTGCTTCTTGTTAGCTGAGTAAACTTATATCGCCTATGCAATATTATTAAATCTCAGTTTTTCCAAGAAGAGATAATTACAGTGAGTTCCTCTTAAAGTTGCATAACTTAGTGCAAAAAAGAGTCTAAAGCCAGGACCACAAAAGAAGTCTTCACACAGTCTATCAAAGTGCTGAGGGTTTCATTGTCTGATCCTTTTTTATACTTGGCATTATATTTTGTATTTGTCTATTATTAAATATGCCACTTTTCCCTGTGTGCCTAATTAAATTTGTTGATGTGTTAGAAAAAAAACTGTTAGCTATTTTCTTAGTCTCATTTCTGTTGTGGTAAAATGTCCTAACAAGTAATTTAGGACAAGGGTTTATTTGGCTCTCAACCCAGGTTATAGTCCATTATTATGGAGAAGTCAAAGCAGAAACTTAAATGATACCTGCATTCAAGAACAGAGAGGATAAACACATGGATCCAGGCATGCTTTTTGCTAACTTTCTTCACTCTTATACAGTTCAGGATCCAGTTTAGGGAATGGGGCTGCCCACAGTAGACTGTGTCCTCCGATATCAATCAATAATCAAGATAATCTTCCCTCACTGGCAAATCCCTAACCTAATTGACATAAATAATTGCTCGCCTGAGACTGTATTTCCAGGCAGTTCTAGGTTATATAGCTGACAGTTAAAACTAACCAGCACAGCTGCACTTCCCACTGCTCCAGTTATTTGTTATAGAAACAATGACACAGAGAGAGAGAGAGACAGAGAGAGAGAAAGAGAGAGAGGTAATCCCATCTCTTTTATGGGATTACAGGATTGATGAGTTTGAAATTTATAATGTCAGCATCACTGTCCCTGGATGAATGTAGAAAAGTGTCTACAACAGGAGAAAGTTAAGTCAAAGAAAAGCAAATTAGAACAATGAGATGAAAGACTGAAGTATAGCCTCGCCACTTTATGTCTTGATCCAGGCAGAGCTGAATCTGAATCTCTGAAATGGGCTGCAAAAAAATTTTTTTCTTAAAGCCAGTTTAAACCAGATCATACACAGAGAGTCATTCAACAGGTGTTTGAACAATTACTCAGAAAAATCTAGAAATAACTAGTAAGCTTTAAATCATATTCAAATCTGAACAGTGTGATAAAAGGTTTATGCCAGTTCCCTCATTCCCAGCTGGATCATGACTTAATCCTGTTTTGCCACACACCCACACAGTACATGGTACCTGTCAGCTACTGAGCCAGCTTGGTTATCAGAGCAACTGATATAGCATGACACTCACAGTTCAGGACCCATCCCAAGGAATAATGCTGCCCACAAAAGAGCTGTAGCCTAACACTAAGCCTGCTCATACCAGATGACCACTATAGAATCTCACACCACCAGAGGAAGAAATGGACAGAACCATAAGACAGATGTGTGTGGCGGGGGGAGGGGGGAGACTTATCACATAGCTTTTATTATAGTATATTGGTATAATTATCCTAATTTATTATTAGTAGTAATCATTGTCATTACTCTCATCATGTGTTCAGTTTAGCCATGAAACTGTCCTCAAATATATATACATGGCAGAAAGCATACTACACATACAAGGTCTACTGCTATTCCAGCTTTCAGAATTCAGCAGGGGTATGGAAACCCATCTGCTTGTACTCAAGAAGCTGAAGGAAGCTGAAATAATATAATTCTGTGCAGCTAAGATTTAAGAAATATGGGTTTGGGAAGAGCTTCAGGGACAAAACTCTTTCCAAGTCCTTTGTGTTCTTTCCTCCCATCTTCTCCCAACATCTCACGGCTAAAGTTCAACATTGTGTGTGTGTGTGTGTGTGTGTGTGTGTGTGTGTGTGTAGAGAGAGAGAGAGAGAGAAAGAGAGAATAGAAGGGAGGCCACTTGTTTTTCCCGGTTTCCTAGCTTAGACCCGAAATAATCACACGAAAACCATATTATTTAAATCAGTGCTTGGCACAATAGCTCTAGATTCTTATTGGCTAACTCTTACATATTAATTTAACCCAGTTCTATTAATCTGTAGAGCCATGTGGCAGTGACTTAGCGGCAAAGTTTCAGCATGTCTGACTCTGGAGGCTCCATGGCTTCTCTCTGACTCCACCCTTCTCCTCCCATGTTATAAGCCAAGTCAGTTCTTTATTCATTAACCAATAAAAGCAACACACAGACAACAGGACCTCTAACACCATTTCCCCTTTTCTGTTTAAACAAAAAGGAAGACTTTAACTTTAACATAGTAAAATTATGTGTGACAAAAGAGTTAAGCAGGAATTATAGTTACAATATTTATATCTACTTTATATTTTATCATAACTAAGGAAAACTATAACTATAAATTCTTCAACTCCATCAAAGACTCCAGAAGAATATGATATTACCTATGTAAATAGAAAGTACATTGTAAGCAACTTCCAAAACTCTAGAATTGACAGAGAAATCTCGCTGCTTGGACAGTCACCCAAAGTTTTTCTGTACCATTGGGGCATCTACCTTCAGCCTACAGGCCCATCATATCCAGAAAACTTTTCCATGAAGCAGTAAATTTCAAAGACAGGTTTGTCTATATTGGCAGTTTGTCAGTAACTTTCTTTTGTATCCTGCAGAATGTCTTTCAGACTCTTTCATGAAATAGGAACCCCAAAGGATCATCTCACCTTTAGGCAAGTTCAACAGCCATTTCTCTGTGGATCCTACATGTCCAGTTCATCTTTTAAAAAACTCCATAAGGAGCCTCTTCGATGTCCAGCTTCCTCTTGAAGTA
The DNA here is from genome assembly GCA_004026605.1 of Ondatra zibethicus. Classification (NCBI taxonomy): domain Eukaryota; kingdom Metazoa; phylum Chordata; class Mammalia; order Rodentia; family Cricetidae; genus Ondatra; species Ondatra zibethicus. Next base: position 50,452 of record PVIU01003188.1, on the reverse strand, counting down.
TATTGGTGCTTCCAGGAGTAGATGTGTCTCACTGTCATGAAAAGTCCTAAATTTTTAAAACATTTAAATGCCATCTTCTAAAGGTCTCTGAAAGACTTGAAATACCTAACTAACTGAAATATAACTCTATATATCTAGAAAACCTAACTAACATGACTACAAGTTGACTATTATAGATGACTGTCTATTAACCTATATTGCTTAATTATACATTACATTTTTAAATGAACTACACAAACACAATACCTTAATCAAGGGCAGGAATATACATATACAGTATAAAAAATTTACCTTAATGTGTATAAATACACCAAGATCCATACCAAAGCAAATTATTCATCTCTATAGTATATCCCCCTTTAAACATAAACAATTACGAACAATATTTGGGAATATGGGTATAGTTCTGTCCATACTGCATTTTGCTGTTTTGGGGCACTGTTAATCAGATCTTTTATGGTGTATCCTGTGTGCTAGGTTCATCTCAGTCAAGAGTTGGGCAAAGTAAATTTTTGAGGGTGTTCATGGCAACCTTTCAGGGGATCGTGCTCTATCAAAGCACACCAGTCTGGAAGCAATCCATAAGTTCTCATCCTCCATCATAACAAGAGAAGAACCTCTTTTCCAAAGCAACATATCCTTAGATCCAAATTTGGAAGTCATGATACCTTTATAATATTCATGCTGGATTAGCTTAGCAACCCATACAATGAAATGTCTCTCTGTACTTAGTTCATTCACAGTCAAAAATTTTAAAGATAACACAATAATATACATAATCCAGACTCTCTGTGAATTTTCCATTTTTACATAGCTTAATTTTCTTTACTCCTTTTAATCCATGACTATTTGCACTCTGTCTCTTTAAAGACTTTACCCCCCTTTTTTTAAAAAAGCATTAACTTTATTTTATGACCATACTCTTTTTCTTCTCTCTTTCAAGCCTATGTACATTTATCCAACACTATGACTCATCTGGATTTGTCTTTATTGCATATCTGTAATTCAAAAACGCTAAGTTCTTCTTAAAACTTAAGCTGCACCATTACTAGGGTATATAAGGTACTTCCTGCTTGCCCCATCCAGTCCAGCATGGTGGAGGCACTTGCACCTCTGAGAGTCATGCACACAGCCCCATTCTCAGGCATGCAGCCAGTCCATGTCACCATTAAGCGAGCTGCAGCAGTCTGCTCACAAACCCCACCCAAATGCTCGGTTTCCCAAAAGAGTCAGAGTTCCTGTTAGTAGCATGGCCCACAGCTGGGACGCTGCCATTTTGAACCCGCATGGCTGCTATTGCTGAATTAGTAAGACCTCTCTTAAGGGAGCTGCAGCAAGCTGCAAGCTGAAAAAAAATGTGGATAAACTTTGTTTTTTGTTTTATGTCTAGAGATCCTTTCCAAGCCCTCTCAGGTTTTACATGGATTTAGCCCACCAATTGGGGCACCAATCTGTTGGAAGAAGTGTAGCTTGTTCGGTCCTGGCTGCCCAGCTAGCTTAGACCCAAAATAATCACAAAGAAAACATATTATTTAAATCACATTAGCTCTAGCTTCTTATTGGCTAACTCTTACATATTAATTTAACCCATTTCTATTAATCTGTGTATAGTCACATGGCAGTAGCTTACTGGCAATTTTTTGGCATATCTGACTCTGGCCACTCCATGGCTTCTCTCTAACTCTGCCCTTCTCCTCCCATGCTATAGGCCAAGCCAGTTCTTTATTCATTAACCAATAAAAGCAGCACAAAGACAAAAGGACCTCCCACATGGAGAGAGAGAGAGAGAGAGGAGATGAATGTGCACACATATGTACACATTTTTGGCAAGGGATGGTGAAAAGTCAGGACAACAGTATAAGTCACTTATACCCAGGGAAAGACAGATAAAGAAAGAGAATATAATTTATGGTCTTTTAGCCATAGGCTTTGGGATTTTTCTTAAATGTAATAGGTCCAGAGAATATGGACCAAGGAGGAGATATGAACAGAGTTAGAATGTGAGGCATCACCTCAGCTTCAGAATAAAGAATGGGTTGTGCAGCAAGAGGCAGCAGGAATGGAGGGAGAGGAACCAGGGACATGTCTCTGTTCCCTACATAGTATAGGACATCTTGGCACTTAAGACCCATTGGCCAGTTCATGCTTCAGGGCAAGAAGACACTGTGATGGAAGAGACTATTAAAAAGACAGCAATCATGATTTCTTAAGGTTTTTGTTTTCATTCAGACCCATAAAGGAAGGAAGGAAGGAAGGAAGGAAGAAAGAAAGGGAGGAATGGAGGGAGGGAGGGAGGGAGGGAGGAGGGGAAGGAAGGAAGGAAGGAAGGGAGGGAGGAACGGAGGGAGGGAGGGAGGGAAGGAAGGAAGGAAGGAAGGAAGGAAGGAAGGAAGAAGATGAGGAGGAAGGGAGGGAGGGAGGGAAGGAAGGAAGGAAGGAAGGAAAAGAAAAGAAAGAAAAGAAAAGGCAAAGGAACCCTTTAATATATCGCTGTCTACTACATATAATGACAAATTTACATGTTTTCCCATCAGTCATTCAAATATACAAACATATCTATTTGAATTGGTCAACTTCACTCAACCAAATAAGCAGTCTTTGAAAAACTGGGGCAATACAAGCTAGCAAATGTCAGTCAAACTACAGCTATATTTGGGAAAGAGTTGATTCAGGCGGTCACTACATAGGGCCTCCCCTAACCCAACACTCCAATTTAAGACACAGAAAATCAGACCACAGGAATTGAGGTACAAGTTACCCCAAATCAGTCAGAAACTTTGATTGCCCTCACCTAAAAAGGAAGGCATGCCTCATCATGTCTGCTCTGAACCCATGTGTCTGGAATGCCTCACAATGTTAATTTTCTATTCAAGCTTTTTTGTGACAATTAAATCAGACCTTGATGAATTTGGAGGAAAAAACACCCAGCACAGTGATTATGAGTTCTAATTAGGAAGCAAAATAGTGGCTTTGATGAATCTGTGCTTGGTTTCTCCCTTAATTGACTGGCTGCTATTCTGCTTGATGGTTGATTGGTTGAAATATTCTATTAAAATCCAATAGAGTCTAGGTCTTTTTCTTTTCCAGGACAGCCTTCCAATGATGAGGAGTGACTGGGAAATGGAAGTGCAAAAGGCATTCATTCATTTATGATTTTTTTTTGTAGGGTGCTAAGGGAATTCCTTGAACAAGTCCTGAGCATATGTTTTCATCCAAGAACAAGGTAGCCCATGTGCCTCGGGGAAATATGTTTCAAAGGCAGCTAACAATGCATTCACTTTGTCAAATTAAAAGGAACCCAGGGCAGTCCTCTAGGCCTGTTTTACATGTTTCTCTCTTCTCCCTGTGGTAGTACCATAGATGTGGCACAGTCCAGATGAATTCCATGAACTGTGTAGACACATCTTCCCTGTGCTTTTGTCAAGTGAAAAGAACCTGGTTGGCTATCCAAACATTATCAGGAAGAAGTCTCAACAATGAATGACTGCAGAGCCGGGAGTGGTGGCAAAAACTTTTAATCCCAGCACTAGGGAAGCAAAGACAAGTGGATTTTTGTGATATGAGGCCAGTCTGGTCTATATAGAAAGTTTCAGGCCAGCCAAGGCTATGTATTGAGACCCCGTCTCAAAGAATTTCCACATAAAATTTCATCTTTCTCTCAAATAAATCTATTTTTTTGTAATCTGAACTTCTCTTCGTCTAGCAAATCGCAAAATATTGATCAAAAAAGCATGTCCAAGGTCAAGTTTTTTCCCTCCATATCAAGAAAAGAGGCCTTCTTCCCTGATGCTGAAGGAGGTATGGTACAACATATTTACATTGGTTATAGAATAATCTACAGATCATTCTGAAGAAACTATAAAACTGTCTCAAATGAAGAAACCATTACATTCACTCCTATCAGGAATTGGACCACCTCCTTGTCAAAACCTCTAGTATCCAAATACTGTGTGGATAATAGCATCTGTATTGGCTACATTTACATCAACATTTAAACACCATCAACAATAGCATCATATGGAATGAGTGTATTAGGACTTACAATCCCAGGGAGTTAAGAGACCACAATGATGGGAAGGCATGGTGGCTGGAGCAGGAGCTCAGAACTTCCATCCTCAGCCACAGTCATGAAGTAGAGAAAGTGAACTAGAGGTAGCATGAGACTACAAACCCTCAAATTTCACTCCCAGTCTTGTGCTTCCTCCAACAAGACTGCACCTCCTAAAACTCCCCAAATATCCCCCAACAACCAGAGGCTAAGTATTTAAGTAGATTAGCCCATAGGGGAAATTCTCATCCAAACTACCACAGTACCACACCATGGATATCCATCAAATAGAAGGAAAAAGGAGAAAATGACCACAAATCACCAAGTTCTTGCTCATTCCTGCATTCACAGATGGATGTCTTACTGTATAATTTTACTTGCAAGGAATATTTACATGTTTCAGTGATGATAGAACTATGAATATTCGTTTAATTTTTCCTCAAATACCAACTGTTGGGAATAGTAGTTGGGAGTGGTATATAAAAAAATCTTGCTAGGGTATTCCCAAATCTCAGTGGGTGTCAATGGGATCTTATGCAGAAACAGAAATTGCTTTGAGTTTTGCATTAGGAGAGATGGATTTTTGTGGTGGCTTTCTCAGATTCAAAACCCATCAGATGACCTTTGAAATACCCTCATGTTGAATCAGAAATTCACTATTTCACTGAGGAAGACTAGGAGAAAACCCTGGCACACAAGATGACAGAGTGGCTCCCTACCCAAAGACTTAGCACAAATGAGAGCTATGGTGTCATATTTAAGAGTGATCAGGATTAGGAATGAACACAAAAAGAAAAGGTGTCTACAGAGGTCAGAAGAGTAGATGGGATCTCCTCGAATGGCAGTGGTGCTGGGAACTGAACCAGGGTCCACTGCAAGAACAAGAAGTGCTCTTAACTGTTGAGCCATCTTTCCTGTCTACACTCCCCTTTAAGTCTATGGAATTAAATTTATTTTTAATATTTAACAGTAGTTTAGTAAACAGAAACCAGATCCACCTAACTTCTGTTTGATGTGGGAGAAGACACTTACCTTTTGGAAGCCTCAGCTTCCTTAGACAGAAGGTGAACATGATGGTTGAACTCATGCCAGGATCCTAGATAGGATTACATGAGGAGATATGTGGTCTTTCCATAGCATGAATGATGAATAAACGGGAACTAATAAAACTCCTTTCAAATAAGTCCAGATCTATTCCTCTTTTCTGACCTAAGAGATCCTTTAAGTCAGAGATGAAATTTCTTCTTCTTTATAATCCCAGGGTCTAGTATTGGGCCTAATCTATGATGGATAATCAGTAAAAGCTGCTTTTTTTAAAAAAATAGTGTGTGTGTGTGTGTGTGTGTGTGTGTGTGTGTGTGTGTGTATGTGTGTGTGTGTGTGTGTGTTTGCCTGCATGCATGTCTGTGCACTGTACACATGCCTGGTGCCTGTGGATACCATAAGAGGACCTCAGATTCCTTGGGACTGGAGTTACGGATGTTTGTGAGACACCACGTTGGTGCTGGGAATGGAAACTGAGTCTTCTGAAAGAGTATCCAGAGCTCTTCACCACTGAGTCATCACTGCAACCCCAGTGACTGTTCATTAATGTTCATATTTCAGAAAGTTGGCCTGAAAATTTATACCCTTCTGTTGGCCATAGACTACAGATTCCTTAATTCTACTGTTAACATTAGAAAGAAAAAGCCAGGTGTCTGGGTGCAATTTGGAATCTTCATTAGCATGAACTACACAATACTTTCTCCATTCAATACTGTGAGGTTACTGTTTAAGTTTTATTTTTATTGCGCACTCCTCACCCCCTTTTGTTCATGGGAAACAGAAAAGTGAAGTGGGAGAAAAAAACAAGTATATTGAAATGCTAATGTAGAAGCTGAGATAGCAATCTGTATCCTCAAAGAATAATTTCTTTAAATACCTCAGGGACAACTTTTAATCTTTTTCTTTAAAAAAGAAAAACATTAAATTGAGTTGACATGGCTCAGTTAAGTCTGACTTTTAGAATGTCCAAACAAAGCAGTTGTGGGGGTTTCCTGTATGGAGGCTAAAACATAGATGTACCCCCAAAATCTCTCCTTAGTACAACTCTTCCTTGCCTCGTCTCCTAGTTTGCATTGTCTAGAGAAACTCCCCAAAACTAAGCAGTTTTACTCCAGCAAAGAACAAATAAATACAGCATTTTAGGTCATATCCCTTACAAAGTTGATTGGAACACACACCTCTTGGAGGCTTGGGCTTAAAGCTCCTATATTTTATTGGAAGTGAACCTCCCTCTAGAAGGGCATCCATTCTAATTCCCTAGAGGGAATGCCAGCCACTGATGCAAGTCACATCCTTCATAATGAGCCTGGGGTTGAGTTCACAAATGCGTTCAAGGCCAGGTCTGTTCTTGCTGTGCTTTGCATTTGTGTTATGAACTTGAGGAAGTCAGAATCAAAGTGATTTTTATTTGAAAGTTTCAGAAAACACTTTCAGGCAGAAGAAAAGAGCCGTGAGTACAGAGAAAAACAGGACTCCCAGAAGGAAGGCAAAGTACCTTACTTCACCAGGAATGAGAGACTCGGCCGGTGGGATGATCATGGCAGCACATCTGAGTGCTCCAAATTCCATCCTCAGATAGCAAAGGTCTCTAGAAATTGGGAGAACAGAAAGGGGGAAAGGAGAGGCAGGAAGAACTGTGAAGATCCTGTGCAGCGTCAGGCTTAGTAACAAAGGTTCATTGTCTTTAGCACCAGAGGAAAGAATAGGCAGCCAAACCATTCTCTCTGCTCTACGTCAGATGGGGATCTCAGCTTCGATCAACTCCAAATTTAAGCAGAAAATTATTCCTTAGAAAGATGATGAGGAATTATCAAATGGTCAGGGTAACAGAGTAGGTTATGACCTCATCCAGAGTAGTGCCCAAACACGCAATACCCAGTTCTTGCTATAGTCCATGACCAGCGTCCCTGGACTCTAAGAATATAAGCACCTATACTAAGTGACAGGAGCCTCCGAGCCTCTTCACTCTTCTTTGTGAGTCTGCGTGAATGTAGATTGGAACTGAGCTCATACGCTTGTGCCTCAACTGTAGTCAGAGTACAAAATTAACTTCCAGATATCTTGAGCTTCTCCAAGGAGACCTGCGAACCATAGTTAGCCAATTGCCTAAATACAAGGAAAGTATTCAGATCGGAAGGGAGAAAAGTTAAAGACTCACATCTACTGTTAGAAAATATCCTAAGACTAGCCACTCCAATGGCGCAAAGAAATCCAATCAGGTCAAATCAAACCAAATTAAAATGCCCATGTTTTAATAAATACAGCACTCTCTGGTGGCCGAGAGCATGGCAGTGGAGACAGAAAACCAGGAACATGTGTTCCTCCTCTGGGTGCCCACTTAATACCCTGTAGGAGTGGTCCTGACCCTCCCTTGGGAGGGGTCAGGACCTGGCATGCTGGGATTTAGAGTTCAGACCAATGCAACTCCCAGGCCAGGGGACTGGGTTGGATGCCAGGGGCTAGGGTGATGCTCCCAACTTAACATTACATCTACTACTTATTGAAACACACCCTGGCTTCCACGAAGAAACCCACATTTGAATAAGATGCCACAGTCCTGAAAACTAAGCACTGTAGAGAAATGAACATTAGAGAGAAGAATCATGAGAAAGCCTACTGTTTACAGCAATTTCTGCAGATTTACATTCTGATTCAATTACTTTTGTGCCTGTCTGATCTTGACCGAAAGATAGAGTTGATAACAATTCACTAACATCAATGCCATGGCATCAATCTACCAAAAGCTGTTCTTTTGTTCTTTGTGCTAATAGTGGTGTCTCACCTTCCAATGAACAAGGTGTGCAGGATTATACAAACAGGCCTGCCAGAAAGCTCACATTCATGTGGGTAGCTTTGACATAGATCTGGCCAACTAGTGTACCAAATATCACTGGCTTCGGTGATTGGCTCAGGGGTAAGCACACAGTTGGGTCAATCAGAATTCTGTCAGGTATCATCCTCATTGAGATGCTTTTGAAGAATAGTCCTTCAACCTTGGATGCTTTATGTTGGAATGAGCCTAGTTCTGCAGAGGGTGGTCTTCCTTACCACAAGAGAAGTTGTGCTTGAGATGTGATGAAGACAGAATCCTAAGACATTGGCTGAGCAATTTGCTGCAGCATCACACAAGTCAGCCCATCCATGCATTCTTCAGTTGCGAGTATCTTTCGAAGGTCTGACATTTACAACCTAGCAAGCCCAGAGGAATCCAGTTGTTGAAAGAATTACATGGGAAAAAAAATCTTGTAATGTGCGTAGTTGGGTAAGTGGTGCTATTTTGTTGCTGATCCTCCATGCAATAGGCTCAGGGAGCATCCTTAAATGAATTATGTTATGTAAAACCATTATCTGCATTGTTCAACACTAGAGCCATAAGCTGCATCACTGGTCACTCTCCAGGCTAAATGCATTTCAAAATTTTTCTAATAGCGTTCTTTTTTATTTTTTCCCAGAAATGCATTTTATTTTCTATTCATTTCACTGAAAATGTTCACCTTTAAAGGACTAAACGTTGCTAGCTAGATAAAAATAGGCTCTTCCAATTATTCCAGCCTATACCACTTTCCTTCCTTTTTGGCTGTGTGCACCATATCATACTAAGGGTGCTATTGTTTTACATCTTGCAATTTTCTCTTCATAGTCACTGTTTCAAATGTGTTCATCCCGTAGCACAGCTGCATTATACTTCATGAGAGTATAAACAAATCTTACACTTTTTTTTATAATCCCTAGTGCATAATGCTGATTTTCCTTCAAATGGAGGAAAATGGAATAATCTTATAAGTAGTTTGTTTTGCAAATGTAGATACTTGGGACATACTTGTCTCTATATCAGTCTCACAAACTCCATCAATGCATTCTGTGTTCAACCCTACAAAATCAAGCAACCTGCTCGGAGAAACATACAGATGGACACAACAGGTCTCCTGACATTCACTTAAATATTCTTTCCTTGGTCTAGTAGATAGATTTTGTTCAAGGGTACACCAAGTACAAAGTCAGTGATAATTAGCATCCCCTCTCCTCACTAACTTTAACTGCCAACTTGACAAAGCCTAGACCTACCTAGGAAAGGTCTCTAACAATGAACTTACTCAGCTCAGGTTGACCTGTGAACATGTGTGTGAGACATTGTCCCTATGAGGTTTCTGCTTCAGGTTCCTGTCTTAGGTTCCTGCCTTGACTTCCCTTAATAATGGATGGTGATCTGAAGTGTAAGCCAAATAAAGCCTTTGCTTCCCTGAGTTGCTTTTGGTCAGGGTTTTATCACAGCAACAAAAAGGGAACTAGAAACTAACTTAAACACTGCTACTGATGCTTTGTATTTTATGCATGAAGATAACTGTGGAGGCTAGAGGGCATTGGACCCCCTGAAACTGGAGTTACAGGTCATTGTGAAATGCCTGGTATGGGTGCTGGGAATGAAATCTGCATCCTTAGAAAGGGTACTAAGCGCTCTTAACTGCTGGTCTTTCTCTTCAGGCCTTCTCTGCATATCTTCCTGTATAAGTAAGTCTTTGCGATTTCCCAGTGGCACAAGATATCATGTGAGAACTCAAATATTAGCCTGTATTGCTCTGCCTTAACACTTTTAACTACAACATTCTCGTGTGTCCTCTATAAAACATCTGTGAAAGCTCAGGCCCTCAAGAGCTTTAACATAATACTTCCATACTCTACGAAAGCCAGAACACCCACGCTGTACCTCCAGCATTCCCACGCTTGAGGTGATGCAAGCGCCTCTTTATAGCTGTGTCCCTCATTTTGCTCATTTTTAATAGGGTGCTAATTTTATATGCCTTCTTTATACCCAGATTTAGATGAGCCATGAGTTGAATATATTTAGTTTTTGTCTAATTATGTCATATCCCAGGTGAAAGCTACAGTGTTATACTGAATATACATTCTGAATAAAGAGCACATTTTCTGGGTGCATAGAAATCAATAGCTTATTATACAATAATATATCCAGTGTTTCATAGACTTGTTTGAAAAATCTAAAGCTTGTCAACTGGTTGCCCATTAATAATGAATTTGAGGCTTGGACAAGAAAGCAAAACAAATCCAAGTTGACTTTTGTTGTTCAAGAAGACCTCTACTGCTTTTTCAACATCTTCCTGCAGCATCCAAGGACTTGTACAGTCTAAAACTAGCCAATAAGGAGGGCCTAGTACACCCTTTTCCAAAACATTCAGTCATTGTTTATTAAATAAAAACTGGGTATCTGCAATAGGCTCTCAAGACAGAGGGGTGAACACTTGGGATAAGGGCATCACTCTTGGATCTGACATGTAACTAGAAAGTAGCATACAACCCTCTAAATAAAGTCACAAATGGAAGTTTATTTTTAGAAGTGTGTGTGTGTGTGTGTGTGTGTGTGTGTGTGTGTGTGTGTGTGTGTGTGTGTAGAGGACGGAGGGCAACCTCAGGTGTGATTCCTCACCTCAAAGGTGATCCCACTTTGTTCTTTGAGAAAGGGTCTCTCATTGGCTTAGAGCTCATCAATTAACTTATGCTTGTTGGCCAGCAAACCCCACAGATCTGCCTGTTTCTGTCTCCCCAATGCAGAGATTACAAGCACATGGCACCACACCAAGCTCTTTGTTTAAATTAGGGTACTGGGGGCCAAGCTCAGAGCCTCATGCTTGCAAGTCAACATTCTACCAAATGTTCCCCAGCCCCAAGATTGTCTTAAATAGCAGGATGCACTATGACTGAAATAAAATGGCACTGGGCAGGGCAGGAACTTGAGGGACATGAGGCAGGACGTGGCAATAAGTGAGTGTTTCAGAAAGATGTGTCCATGGAGTAGAGGTAGATGTTGATGCCAAAAGATGTGGAAAGACTGAGAGGTCTTTGAAGGTCATCAAAGCATGTCCACAGGTACAGAGGAAACAAAGTCAATAGAGAGACAAGAACTTATTGGAAAATGAGGATGAATGACACCAGGCCAGGGAAGCATGGGGCTGTTGGTGTAGCCTCCTGAGGGTCATTATAGATTACAGGCTTTTGTTCCAAATGTAGAACGAAGCCATTGAAGGAATCGAAGCTAGAGAGCGATGTGACTGTGTGTCTAAGCTTTCTGCCATTCCAGTTCAGAAATACGTACTTATTATGCACTTAAAGCTCTCCAAGCAAGAGCTGCCTGTGTACAAGCTGTATTAAATTCTATAGATTTTGGTTCCTTTGAGAGAATTGGAAAATTATTTCCCAACCACCCCACCCTGATAAGGAGAGTGTTTTGGGGAAGGGAAAAAAATCACACTATCCACATCTTCAGAGACCCTTGAAAAACAGTCCCTTGGTGATGCAGCTAAGAAGAAAGTTTTCTGAGCAACTTGCTGAGCATCCCTAAGAGTTCAGCAGCTGTGCAAGGCCAATGACTGGCAGTTCTTGGTGAATGGTGACCATGAGTAGGCTAACTAGAGGGTGTCAATGGTACGTCCTACAGAAGTTAAGGGTGGCACTACATCATTCTTTCACACTCTGTCACTTTCAGAAAGATGTGAGATGATAGCCACCAAGAAACCAAATGCAAAACCCTACGTCATTGTAGATGTGTAACCATGGTCAGGGTGTTTAATACAGAGGATATTTGGTTTCTGCCTCCAAAATTAGGCTACATAACAGTACTGTTTTCTTGGGTTGTAGTATGAAACTATATTAACAACCCAAATAATGCACTAAATCCAGGGAAGAACATAAATACTGTCCTTTGCGGATCCTTATTTGAAATACGAGGATCAAGGCTGAGAATCATAAGGTACTGCAAAGGTAGTCCACATACAAGCATAATTCCTGAGAAGGAAGCTTAATAAAGCCTTTGATTTTTGCATTACCTAAAAACTATAAATGATGTTTATATGTTTAAATGATTGAAAAGAACTGGTGGCACATAAATATTATAGAAAACTCAAATTCCAGTGTGCATAAACAAAACTTCATAGTGGCATGGCCAATGGTGTCTGAGTGATTCCTGTGGCTGCTTTCTCCCCCAAAAAAAGTGACGTGGAATGGCTAAAGAGACCATGGAGCCCACACTTGCAGTCACAGGCCTGTATTCTCAGATATCCAGGAGGCTCAGGATCATATGTTCAAGGACTACCTAGACTACAGAGCAAGCTCAAGGGCTTCCTGAGCACTTAGCAAAACCCTGCCTTCAAGAAGAAAAATAAAATTGTAGGGCATATAGGCCAATGGTAGAGTGCCTGCCTAACCTACCCTTGATCTTCAGTCTGGGAAATCAAAAAGAAAACTGTTCTTAGTAAGTTGTGCCTAAAATCCTAGAATTTGAGAGGCAGGGGCAAGTATAACAGGATTCAAGATCAGCCTCAGATACATAGGGAGTTTGAGGTCAATCTGTCTGAGTGTGATCCTGTATTAATTGAGGGAGGGAAGGAAAGAAGGGAGGGAGGGAGGAGGGAGGGAAGGAGGAAGAGAGGGAGAGAGGGAGGAAGAGAGGAAGGAAGGAAGGAAGAAAGGAAGGAAGGAAGGAAGGAAGGAAGGAAGGAAGGAAGAAAGGAAGAAGGAAGGAAAGAGATAATGACTATGTAACTGGCACAGTTAAAAACACATACTGCCCGCAATTTTCAGATTTTCAGGAAAAGCTTGCTGGCCATGCTGTCAATGACAGACTTCACTATATCATAACTAACTACATTGTCCTTCTATTCATATTTCTGTCCATTTACACTCTGGTTTCTTCTGACATCACTGCAAATTCCCGGGTGGTGGTTTCTTTTCCCCAATGGATTTGTGACTTAGAGTTTATATGTACTTCTGCCAGGTTAGCAGCAGTGAGTCAGGGCTGACCTCAAGGGCATTCCTCCTGCCACACCCCTACCCCCCCCCCCCCCCCCGGTGATGGGAACAGGCTGTTGTAATGCTCAAATTTCAAAGGAGCCATTTTTACTGAAAGTGTTAACCAGGGAGCATCAATTAATACATTGCTAAACATGAATGATCGGTACAAGTCAGTATTTTAAAAATAAAGCCAGAACAGCTTGTAGTTAACTTTTCATAGGAAGATTTCCTATCAGTAATTAATATAATCTTGATCAGATCTTTGAGAAGAAAACTTCCATCTCTGACAGATGGAAGCCTTCTATTTAGAGACGAGCAAAATCCCAGAAGAAGCTCTAGACCCTCGTCTCTCAGCAGCCTTGGCAGGCAAGTTTCCTTTTAGCCTTTGATCTCCCTGTCAAAAGATGTCTGTCAGGGAGCGGATTATCAAGCAAATGTCCTTCCAAGTTCTTTGCTCCCAGTCTGTCTCTCCTTCTCAGTCAGGACAGCTCTTTGTTTCAAAGAGGGAAAAGGTATATGAAAATATCATAGTGCTGGCATATTGGCAACCTAATGAGTTTTTCCCTCATCAGAATATACCACAGTCACAGTCTGCCTTCCCCTATTTTTCTTATTAATAAATCCCTAATGTTTCCTGACATTAACATGAAGAAAAGCCCCTCTCCCATCCTGTCCCACAAGTACAGTGCCTAAGCCATAGTCATCTCTTTCAGTCCTCATTAAGGCTCATGACTGTGTGGTTTGTGTCTTGTTCCCATTTAACAAGTGTGTAAATTGACCTCTATGGAAATGAAGCAATGCCCCTTAGAAGCAGCATCCCTGAATGCTGAGCCTAATTCCCTGTACTGCTCCTCAATACTATAGTTCACTATCATTCATCATTTGCTTTGCTTAGGTTTAACTGATTGATTGCTCAAGATCTCCTTCCCCACATTAACTAAAGCTAAATAATGTAGAACATGTGGTAAAGGCACGGGGTCTTCCTAATACAAACTAAAACGAGTTACTAAAAAACAGAATGTTCTGTACATGAGGCTAACTTTGGGCAAACTCTGCAAGCCAGTACGATATGCTTTATCTCAGATAAGACTGATGGATTTGGGATACCGTGAGGCTGTTTCTTATTCTTTAAGGATTTAGCAACCTCTGTGTCTGCTTTATTGGAACACAGTGCAGTGAGAAGCCATGGGTTATCTTCCATGTTCATGGCTTCGGTTTACCCAGATCTTGGGCTGAAATCTCTGCTTGATAGCCCTACCATTTACTGAAACTCTTAACCATCTGATAAAAAAAAATATGATAAGTACTAACATTACCCAGCCAAAATGTTTGTTGTAACTCTGTGCTTATGGTGTCTTTGAGACCTGAATTCTTTTTAAAGTTAGTTTTATAAATGAACAATGCTTATGAAAAACAAACCCATTACAAGCACATATTTTGATGCATTTTGAAACATGGGTATTTTGAAAATAACACTTTAATTAAAACAAAGCATTTCATGTGTGTGTCTGTGTTCGTGTAGTTGTATGTGTGTGCAGATTCATATGCATGCTGTGTACATGTATGTAAAGGCCAGGGGATAAATGATCTCAGGCTATGTCCTTCAGAAGCTGTCTACTTTGTTTAATTTGAGAAAGGGCTTCTCATTAACCTAGAGCCTGCCAGGCTGGCTGGTCCAAATCAACAGGCATCTCTGCCTCCCTTGTGCTGGAATCATAAGTCCATGCCACCATGCCCGTAAGTGTGTGTACATGTGTGTGTGCGCGTGTGTGTGCGTGTGTGCGTGCGTGTGTGTGCGTGTGTGCGTGTGTGTGTGTGTTCTGGGAATCATGCTGAATTTCTATGCATATGCAGCTCTTTTCTTGACCGATCCATCACTCCAGCCCACAAAGAATATTTTTGTCATTCCAAGATTCTCCCCATGAGCCACTGCAATCAAACCTCCCAATAAACCTCACTTCAGATCTCTATGGATTAGTTTGAACTATTCTAGGCTCTTACTGCGGTGGAATCATTCTGCATGTACTTTTTTTTAAATTTCAGAGTTTTTTCACTTCACACAAAGCCCTTCATATTAACCAATAATATTTAAGTGTTCTGACACTTCAGCTCTTTTTACTACTATAGGACATTATATTTTATTGACATGTTATAATTTACCACTAGTCTGTGATGGACACTTCTATTGTTTCAATAGAAGCTATTACAAATAAAACTATATGTAAATATAAAGTTTTAGATGGACATACACTTTTATTTCTAATAGTAGAAGAACTCACTCAACAGCTACAGTAATTTTGCAAAGAGTCTGACAAATGGTTCTTAAAGTGGTAGTACCATTTTCATATTCCCATCAGATTGTCTTGGTGACATTAGGTAGTCGGTTGTTTTTAAGTTCATGACACTCTAAGTCTTTCACAATAGGTTTCAAATACTATAAAATTTGGGTCCCAAGAACCAGTTCCTGGAATGTTATGAGAAGAAACATTGCTTCAGTGGTTGAAAAATCAGATTTTGTTAGCTACTTTTTCTCTTTTTTTTTTTTGTAAATTTGCATGGGAGGTAATGAATGTATGCCACAGGTATGCAGGTGACCATGATGACCAGAACAATATGTCAAATCCCCTAGTACTAGAGTAGTATTGGTTGTGAGCAGCCCAATAAGGGTGCTGGGAACCAAACTCTGGTCTGGGGGGGGGAGCAAGCACCCCTAAGAACTGAACTATCTCTGCACCGTGAGTGGTGATTTATGAGAAAGAATACGTCCAAGTTTCTTAATAGACTAGCACTTAAACCCCAGCCTGTGCTGAAGGAATTGATTTGTACTCTGTAGTTGAGAGGCAGGACTTTAATGACTAGTGTTGGCCACAGGACTATGCTGACGATTAGCAATGACTTTAACATGCATTCTCTTCAGCCTTTATCTGAAGTCTGCTGTCCACTTCAGGTGGGACTTAGTCTGGGTCTGGATGCCCCAAGGGATTTCATTTTTGTAGTAAGAGTGTCACACGTGAGAAGGAACAGAGTGGCAACTGTGGACACCTAGTCTCTGCCCCATACCAACCAATGTTCCAACTCTAGAAACCAGGCATCAGAGTATATAATAGAACCAAAGGCACGCTACAATTCCATCAACTCAGAAAGCAGGAGCCAGAAGCTCAAGAGGAAACAGAAACTTCTTGGGGTAGATAGAAATATGGTTTGGTGGTAACATGTTTGCCAGGCAAGTGCAGGGATCTGAATCTGGATCCCCAGAACCCCTGTCATTCCGGGGATGTGTGGTATCCCACCTGTACCTCTAGCACTCTCCTCGTGAGGCATAGACAAGGGCTTCAGAGCAAGCTGGCTAGGTAGACAAGATGAATCAGTGGTGTATGCGTTCAAATGAGATACTTTGCCTCTGTGAATAGATAGAGAGCAACTGAGGAAGACAAGGCATGCCAACCTCTGGTCTTCACATCCATGTTCACGCACATGTGCCCACACCCATGCAATCATGCCTATATCCATACATGTACATCACACATACACATTAAAAATGAAAACAAAACCTGCCAGTGTGAAAGAGAAGGGTTTCGGTTTGCTAGCCAAGAGTCTTTATTAGCCATATTGAATTAAACACCCATAAATGCTTACAGCAAGCACATCTAATCTCAAAGTTGTGACAGAGAGAAACCATATGGACAATAATTATATAGATATCAAACCCTAAAAATGTAAAAATCAATGGTATATCTCAAATCTAAGAAATCAGGAAACTTGTGGCCCCATTTCTTTGTCTCGCTGACTACTGAAGGGCACGGTTCTTTTTCTCACACGCGCTTTTAGTGTTACTGTATATGGTTAGGTTTTGTGTAAATCCTCTGGTTCACAGTAGACAGTGGGAAAGACACTCCCAATTTCTGAAGCCTTGATTTGGAAGGCAGAGTTTTCGGAAAAAAATGCTAATTATTGATGCCCTTGCTTGCTCAACCCATAGCTACGGATTCCAAAAACTTAAAATGAACAAACAAACCGAAAGCTGCACGTGATCCCAAAAGGGTGCTACAAGAAATAGACGGAAGTACAAAAAGAATTTTAATGGCAATTAATATTTAACACATTTTAGTGTTTTCTGTTGTGCTAACTGCTTTAATGCTACTTTATCCAACTGTTACAAACGTTCCCTGAGAGAAGTACTTTTTTTCCCAGGCAATTTTAAAGCTAAAGAAGCTAAATCATAGAGAAGCTTGTCTAAGCTCTGCATAAGAAAAAGAAAAGAACTTTCTAGAAAAAAAGCATTAACAAAACAAATGTACCGCTCCTACAATGGAAATAGGGCGTCTATGTCCTGACTTAGCAAGTAGTCTCTATCTCTGTCATCTAAGGCCACCATCTGATGCAAGAGAAGGAAACGCTATCCCAGAGAGCCTCAGGCCAGCAGGGCCATACGTGGAAAAATGCCCGGCTTTCAGGAAAGCAACGCGTCTCACTTTCAACATTGAAAGCATCTTACGTGCATTATCTTGCTGATCCCTCACAGCATTTTAAAGGGAAGGGGGACATGCTAACTTTACTGAGAGAAGACAGAAAAGACAATGATGTCCCAATGCGTTAAAGAGACCCCAAGTCCAGAAGTTAGCGGCACATATACCAGAGTGCTCACTGCTCCAACTCTTGCTTCTCAGTTAGAACTCTTCCTTCTCTCTTTGATAGGAAAACTGGATGATAAAACTATGGCTTTCTACACCTTGACAGATACTCTCTGGGATGCACTATCTAAATGTACTAGCAGCTATGAAGGGTTACTAGCTTGGTACTAAGCTTAATACAAAAGTCATGAATCATTTTAATAAATTTTAAGGGGTAAGTACTATACAGACTAGAATTGGTCCATTTTATGGGGCAAGAAACTAAATTAGAACAGTGTTAAGCATACACAACACCCAATTAATCAAATCTTATTTTTCCTGCTACAAACTTCCCAGACATAAGTAGAACATCCTTATAATCCATAAGGTCTATACCGTAGCAGAGAAGCTGGAACCGCAACTTCGTATTGTAAGCATGCACATCAAGTTTCTTCATTACTAACTAGCAAGAACCCATCGTCATGGCAACGGAGATAAGCTATTCCAGCTTAAGCAAAAGAAATCCACATCTCAAGTGATCCACAAGAGGAGCATGACTCCATTCATGTACATAATTTTAGTTTTCACTTGGATCTTTAAGAAAAAAAATCAATTTGTTTCATACTGTAATTTAAATATAAATCCCCAGAAGCGTAAAGAAGATTCATGAAAGAAACACAATACACACACACACACCCACCCACACACACACACACACACACACACACACACACACATACACACTTCTCAAATGTAAAGGATACAGGATAAGAGAGAAGTTTGTAACACCGTGATATGTGAGCCACTTTCCTGATATCAAGTTGTCTCATTTTGTGTCTTTTTGCCAATTAGTACTAAAATTGCTCTCATTCCTACAGAATAGAATGTCAAGTACACTGTAGAAAACAAGAGCTCCATTTGAATGTGGCTTTCTTTAAACCAATTTTGTCTGGTGGATCTACAATCTGGTGGTTAAAACAGAATATCACCCATCATGGAGTCAAAATAGCCTGATGACTGGAGGCATGAGACATGCTTATAGTAATTACCTATTGTCTATATAAGATTCAAATTTAGCTCATCATCCTGCATTTTTATTCGCTCATCTGGCAGCTATGTTTGGAGAAAAGCTGAACTTGTAGATACACCATTAGCTGTGTCACTCATGTCAGTTATTGTGAACATATTCAGTTAATTAGTATATAAATCTCTTCAGCTATAAGAGATATAAGGTTAATTACATTAAGATTATAACGTAAGAACGTTATAAGGTTGATGGTTGTACATCTCTCAGAAAGTTGCCTTAAGGAACAACGTTTAAATACCTAACATATACTGAAGACATAGTAAACACTCAATCTGTATTTATTATCATTGCTATTATCATTAGTCATCCTTAGAACCATGAAATGTATATGACCACTCTATATCCCCTAAGAGAAACAATTAAAGAAACCAATCATCTCCAAGAAGCTAAATGATGTGTCGAGTCAATGACACTTGACAAATAATAAATAGTGATTAACTAAATTCAACTCAGTAAACATTCATTAATTTCATAATATATGCAAGCCTCACAGTTAATCACTAGATATACAAAAATCACAAGCTCTCAGAGATGAAACTTAAAACATGACCTAATTTAATGCCCCTCACAGATTCGAAAGTCAGGGTGTCTGGTTCTAAGCTCTTTTTGTATAGATAGAGCTCCATCACCTCAGGAGTCTACACTCTGAGAAGTAAATACCAAATACATGTCACTACTAGCTATACATTTTGTAGCCAGTTCAGTGAAGCACAAGCAATTTCTCTTAATAGTTTTATCCTCACAAGAAATCAATACAATGACATAAAGAAAAAAGAAAAATAAACAGTGGCGGTCACTGTCATCATTGTTAAAAGCATTTGTAGCCTGGTAAGTCTATTTACTCCACTAGTAAATACATGTCGTATTGTGAATTCAAGACTGAGGCTGAAGTCGACACAAGGGATCCTGGATCATCCACTGGATCTGGCTGTGTTGAGCCATGAAATGGAATTCCAACACAGCATGAAACAAAGTGAAGTTGTCGAGACAAAAGGCATGCTATAAAGAGGAGAAGAACAGTGTATTGGGGCTCAGTCCTTGAGATGTTTCCAATCCATGAGTGTGGGGACAACATGGATATCAATGGCTCAAAGAAAGGTAGTATATTTGTATAAAAAGAAGACAGGCACTACCTCATAGAAAATCTGGAGTAACTTTAAAATACACACACACAGAGAGAGAACACACACACACACACACACACACACACGTACTCTGAAAGGGAAGACTTCAGCCAGAGCAGAAATTTCCCCAAACATTGTCTTAGTGTCACCTGTAAAAGCCCTCAACACCTAACCCCTCTGCCAAAAATGGAAGTTTGAGTTAGAAAAGTCCTTTCCATTTTCCTCATGGCCAGTCTTGGACAAATTCACTTCCATCTATCAACTTGTTTCCTGGTGTTTCATTAGAGCAGTGAGCAACAGGAACCTTGAATGTGGGAAATGCGACTTTCATGGGTGCTTAAAAAGATTTCTCTAAAACTCCAGGGGCTCAGCCTCACTGTAATGCAGTCTTATACACATGAAAATAAAACAAAGCTTTAGAGAGAGAAGAAAACAATGTTTTAATTGGATCACCCCACAGGGATTCCAGAAATACTTATAGCAGTCTGTCTTCCAAATAAAAGCTCTCTGAAGTATCAGGATAAAAAGTAGCAAAAATTTTTGGCAGAAAAATAATAATAATTAAATGATAAGGTGATTGGATTAGAAAGATCAACTTTTGTCTCCATTTAATTAGATTACTATGGACACTATTTTTATCTTGTAATTCACTTTTAAAATGATTTATTTATCAAAGAATGAATCAGTTAGACAATTAGTCTTAAGCTTGTACTTCTTTGGGACTGAGGCCATTTGACTTTCTCTAACCCCTTCCTGAGTCTTTCACGATGGCTAGTGCTGACCTTTGAAGCAAGGCTTTTAAGAAATTTCCACTCAGTGCTTAGAGAACATCAGATCTCAGCCTTTGCTGGCTCAGCCAGACCCTGTGGCACAACTGAGTAACTAAAACACCTCTTTACTTTGCAGCCCCTGTCTATGTCTTACCTTATAGCTGTGGTGGCAGGAATCCTGCCTTGCCCCCAGGGACTGAAGTTCTAAGTAATTTCCTTAATATATTATCCCCTCAGGAACATTAACCTGGTGTTCTGGCTCTTTGATGTCAATTTTCTCAAGCTACAGTTATCCAAGAGGAAGGAACCTTGATTGAGAAAATGCCTCTACTAGATCAGGCTGTGGGCAAGCCACTAAAGCATTTTCTTAATTAATGATTGATAAAGGAGGGCCGACAAATGGGGGTGGTACTACCCCTGGACTAGTGTCCTGAGTTCTGTAAAGAAGCAGACTAAGCAAGCCACTGTAACAGGAGGAGGAGAGGGCCTGCTTTTTGTCCTGGCTGCCCAGCTAACTTACACATGAAATAACCACACAGAAATTGTATTAATTAAATCACTGCTTGGCCATTAGCTCTAGCCTCCTATTGTCTAACTCTCACATCTTGATTTAACCCATTTCTGTTAATCTGTATATCACCACGAGGTTGTGGCTTACTGGGAAAGATTCAGCATGTCTGATTCTGGCAGCTTCATGGCGGCTCTCTGTCTCTGTTTTTTTCCTCCCAGAATTCAGTTCTGTCTACTTGCCTACCTATCACCAGGCCCAAAGCAGTTTCTTTATTAACCAATGAAAGCAACACAAATACCAAAGGAACTCCTACACCATTTCCCCTTTTCTGTTTAAACAAAAAGAAAGGCTTTAACTTTAACATAGTAAAATTACATATAACAAAACACATAGGTATCAAGCAAGAATTGCAGTTACAATATTTATATCTAATTTATCTTTTATCATAACTAAAGAAAACTATAACTATCTATCTATTCTTCAACTCCATCAAAGACTCCAGAAAGATATAATATTACCTAAGTAAACAGGATGTGCATTGTAAGCAACTTTCAAAACTCTAGAAATGACAGAGACATCTCGCTACCTGTATAGTCACCCAAAGATCTTCTGTACTACTGGGGCATCCATCTTCTGCCTACAGGCCCATAGTATCCAACAGACTTTTCCATGAAGCAGGAAATTTTAGAGACAGTTTAGTCACTTTCTTCTGTGTCCTGCAGAATGTCTTGCAGACTCTTTCATGAAGCAGGAACCCCAAAGGACCATCTCACCTTTTGTCAAGTTTAGCAGTCATCTCTCTGTGGGTTCTTCATGTCCAGTTTATGCAACAGTCCAGGCAAGAGCAGTTTCTTGCCCAAATGGCTAACCAATTCCATAAGGAACATCTTTGATGCCCATCTTCCTCTTGAAGTAGATTGGTGCTGCCAGGAGCAGATGTGTCTTATTGTCATGAAAAGCCCTAAGTTATTAAAACATCTTAAATGCCATATTCTGTAGTCTTTGAAAGATATGAAGAATGCCTATCTGAAATATATCTATGCACATCAAAAAAATCTAACTAACATGACTACAAACTTGACTATTATAGATGACTATTAACAACCTATATTTCCTAATTATATATTACATTTTTAAATGAACTATAGAATCACAATACCTTAATCAAGAGCAGAAATATACATATAACAAGATTGTCCTTAAATTTATATCAATAAAGCAAGAGCCATACCAAGGCAAATTATTCATATCTAAATCATATCCCCCTTTAAATGTAAACAAAGATTTATAAACAATATTTGGGAATATGGGCGTAGTTTTTTCTCTCCAAACTGCTTCGTGCTGTATGGGGGCACTGTTAATAAGGTCTTTCATGGTATATCCTGTGTACTAGGTTCATCTCAGTCAGCAGTTGATTAAAGTAATTTTCCAAGGGTGTTTACAGCAAAAGGAAGGTGTGGTCTATCATACCATATTGGTCTAGAAGTAATCCACAGGATCTCATCTTCTATGAAAACAAAAGAAGAACCTCTTTTTCAAAGCATCATATTCTTAGACCCAAATTCTGAAGTCATAATACCTTTACAATATACATGTTGGTTTAATTTAGCAGCACATACAATGAAAAATGAAAAGTCTTTCTGTAGTTAGCTCCTTCACAGTCAAAAAATTCAAAGAAAACACAATAATATACAGAATCCAAACTATCTGTGAATTTTCTATTTTTACATGGCTTTTTTTACTTCCTTTAATCTATGATTATCTGTACTCTGCCTCTTTAAAGACTTTACCCCTTTTCTTTAAAGCATTGACTTTATTTTATGACATACTATACTCTTTTTCTTCTCTCTCTTAAGCCTACACATTTATCCAACACTGTGACCCATTTAGAGGTCTTTATGTCTGAATCTGTCCTATTGCATTGTCTTTAATTCTCTACTGTCTTGAAGAGCTTTTAAAATGCTAAGCAGCTTGGTTGCAGCTGCTTTGGATGTTGGCTCTGCCTCTCTCCAATTTCAAAATGTTGGACATACCATTTCTGCTAGCTCTGGGGATGCCAGGTAGGAGCCACACTCAGCACTTTAACTCTGAGAATGAATGTGCAGCACATAAACTCTTTATCTGAGGTACAGCCAAATCTGCCATGCAGAGCACTGTGCAGCCTGGAAATATCTCTGTATATGGCAGCAGGAATCCACCATGCTCTCCTGCCTGTGCACACCTAGTAGACCTGATCCCGCTGCCTGCCCAGGCAGGGAGTGCCAAGCCACAGGCATGGTCTCGGGTACTTTGTTCCCAACCTCGAGTGGGCACACAAACATCCAGGCCCACAAATGCTCCATAGGCAGAGTTTGCACTGGCAGCAGGGCCCAGGAAGCCTCGTTTTAAAATGGCTTGGCTTTTTTTTAATTGCTGAGTCAGGAAAATCTCTCTGCGGCACGCTGTCAGCAAACAGCAAAAAGCTGTGTTAAACTCTGTTTTTTCTGTGTTTAAAATTAAGCTCTCCCAGGTTTTTAAGTGGATTTAGTTGGCCACATTAGGCCACCAAACTCTTGCAAGGAGAGAAGGCCTGCTTTTCATCCTGGCTGCCCGACTAACTTACACCCAAAATAATCACACAGAAACTGTATTAATTAAATCACTGCTTGGCCATTATCTCTAGCCTACTATTGTCTAACTCTCACATCTTGATTTAACCCATTTCTATTAAATCTGTGTTCACCATGAGGTTGTAGCTTACTGGGAAAGATTCAGCATGTCTGACCTGGCAGCTCCATGGTGGTTCTCTGTCTCTGCTTTTCTTCCTCCCAGAATTCAGTTCTGTCTCCCCGCCTACCTAAGTTCTGCCCTATCACCAGGCCCAAAGCAGTTTCTTTATTAACCAATGAAAGCAACACAAATACAGAAGGACCTCCTACACCAAGCCACGAGGAGCAAACAAGTAGCAGCACCTCTGCATGGCCTCTGCGACAGCTCCTGCCTCCAGGTTACTGCCCTGTCTGGGTTCTTGGATTCCTTTAGTGATGAACAATGATATGGAAGTGCAAGCCAAATAAACCCTTTCCTCCCCAACCTGCTCTTGGTCATGGTGCTTCATCCTAGCAATAGTAACCCTAATTAGGATGTGCAGCTTCAAACCTACATCTGAGTAGCTGCTGCTATATGATGGGTGATAATAAACACAGATGAGAGACCCCAAGATCGCATGGACAAGAGATGTAACTATGTGGGGTTTTTTCAACAAATTTCTATTCTGAACTTCCTATGTGTGGCAGAAGCTGCAAACACTCTGCTGAAAAGGTCTCTGCCCTTCTCCTGACGATTATATGAAAGTGGGACATAAGAGGGCAAGGTCTAAAAGAGGCTCCTCTCCTCTTCCCAACACTTTTAGCTGTAACCGAGGCCTTAATCCAGTTCTGTTGAGCTCTCTGATGCATCCTCCTGCCCCTAATCTCAAGTCTTCTGAAGATCTGACTGTGGGACTGGAATACTGAACAAAGACCATGTTTACACCACAGAGCTGTAAGAGTCATTTTGCCTTTTCTTTTCTCTGGCATTCTAATTAGAAAGTAAGCGTGGTGGCATGGGTGGGCGTTAATTTATTGGGAGTTACTCAGGGATGGAGGCAGCACATTCCTGTTCTCAAATCCCTTCCATCCCTCTAGGAATATTCTCTCCCTTGCCTAAAACTCTGCAGAAGCAGAGTCTGGGGCGTCTTCTCTGCAGCTCATTGAGGGCCAACTCTCTTTTCTCCCTCTAGGTGAGTAGTATTTGATGTTTCTCTGGGTGGGGAAAAGAGATATGACTGGCTATTTTTCTCAGTCTTCATTGTATACTTGAACCTTCTCTTTGGAGGCTGCAGAGCTACACACATCTCATTTTCTTTGATTCCAGTTGCCTCATCTTCTTCCTTGGGGGCAGGAGTTATTTTATATTCCATTGCAACAACAAAACAAGGAAGGACTATAAAATAAGAGAAAGCAAGGCAGAGATCAGACTGATGGAGATACTGACATGTGATGTCATTCCTCTTCTTATGCCAGTTGCCTATTGACTACATCTGAGTTCACCGTCTTCACATTCCCCTGGTCCATTATAGTTTTGCCTTAATTGATGACAGCCCTGTTAGTGCCTGAGCTGTGATGGGTTTTTCTCAAAAATGAATCTCAGTCTGTTGGACTTTAGTTGCCCCATCATCCACTGCCACATCTTCTCACTCTCCTGCTCCCCAAATGATACCTGTAATACTTGACATTGAGACCTGTTTCAAACAGTGTATGTGGAATTAAGATAGAGAGAGGATCCTGAACTCAAGGGCCTTTCCGTAAAGTACAGGGTTTATCTATCCTGGTTCTGTTTAAAATCTGGATCTGGATAACTGTTGTCATATGCAATAAAGAGCAAATAACAGGGTCCTTGGTTTTACACATTGGAAGCCAGGAACAACATCCAGTGTAGCAAACAAAAACATCCAGAGATATTTACCTACTGTTCCTTGGAGGACAAAGGTGATTGAGACTCACTGTTCCCACAGAAAGCACAGGCACACATGTTAATAGAGCACCATAAGACAGCAAGGCAAGAAAGTAAGGAGTCCTGAGTAATGTGTCTGCTCCACTGAAGCAGGGTCAGCTGAGGCGGGACAGTCACAGCGAGCCAACAGTTCTCACCTGATGTTCTGAGCCACCTGTGTGACAGTTCTGCGTTTATATCTTGCTGCTTTCTATTTAATAGCTTATCTATTCAACAAATATTTCTGAGAACTGACATTATGTGCTAAACACTGAGGGGAAAAAAGACACTCCAGCTTCACAGAGCCCATGTGTAATTACAGTTAAGGCTTCATGCTTCAGAGTCAAACAGCCCCATTGCCAACATTAGGTCTACTGCTTGCCAGTTCTGTAACATTAGGCAAGTTACTTAACCTCTCTGATCTGTAGTTTTCTAATCGTATAAAGTCAAGATAAAAAGGGCAACTACTTCTTGGAATTAATGAGATTAAAAGAAATAATTCTTGTAAATCTCTTAGCATCTGGTTTGGCAGACAGAAAGCAAAGCTCTCATGGCAGCTTTTTATTATTATTATTATTCAGTGATTAATAAAAGAAGTATTTATTGTGGGGAGGTCTCATTCCAAGCCATGGCCTCTTATAAATGCTAGTACAGTTAATTGCATAATGTCAGGTCATATCCTGAGATGTGGCAAGCAGAGCCTCAGTATACTGTCACCACTGGATTACCATTAAAATACAATTAAGATAAAAAGTACAATAAAAATTTTAATTAGGACATTGATTTTGCATGGCAATAAACTAGAATTTCCAGCCTACAATAAACAACCAGGAAAAAAAAAAAAAAAACCTTAAAACCAAACCTCATCGTATCAGATTTTAGCTTCATTTCTCTGTTGATATTTTCAGCCAAAAATTTGTTTTCCTTCAATTTAAATACACAACCATTAGTCTGGAGACTCCAGGCTTTGTACAATTCCTAGCACATGTCTGAGCATAACAATTACCCAGAAAAGAGAAGCTTGGGATAGTTTAATAACAGTCTTCAAATATATGAAAAGTTATTACACAGAACATGAGGACCAGCTGTTCCCAACTTCCACGGAGGACCAAGGAAATATAAATAGGCTGAAAAATCATAGGGCTGACAACCTGAGGTAAATTCACTGTGGAACTTTGCAGAGTATAAAGCCACTGTAGAAACAAACCCTTTGAAAAAGACACAGTATTGGAAATGCAGCAAAGCAAAGGAGTTCTCAGCAGAGATTCAAGGGCACAAGTTCATACACTCATAAGATACCCATGAAATGATGGTAGTGACTAGTTCCTCTTGGTACACTGAGCTCATAGCATACCCAGAATGTTCCTCCCTCCAATGCGGCAGTTTATGAGCATGAAAGAGATAATGAGAAAATATTGATTTTCAAGGGCAGGGCTGATGTTGCCTCCTTGAGGACATCTGGCAATGTTTGGATACTTCTATACTTAGGGAGGAAAGATGCTGCTGGTGTTTAATGAACAGAGATTGGGGTGGCTGCTCACTGTCCTAGGATACAGATCCTAACATCCTACAGTCTAGTTTGATGCTGTGGTTGGGAAGTGGTGATATAAATGATTCAATTTCTTCTGCTTTGCACATGTATCCATATCTCAGTGCCCAGATTTAACCTGAGAGTTTGTAGGGCCTTAGTTTGGTAGTTAATAGTATTTTTCTCTGTGTCTGAGTCAAGTTATGGATGTTCTTCTATGTCCCATTTGAGGTCAAATATGGCCATGTGACTGACTTTAGCCAAGGGAATGTGTGTAGAAGTAATGTGGTTAACTTGGAGAATTAATGGGTGAGTCACTGTGGTCCTTTCCTAACACTGGGACTCCCACAAACTAGAAGTCATGATATAGTCCTTGTCAGTCTGGCTTCCCCAATCACAACAAATCAATATCATCCCAGCCTGATGAATAGTGCTAAAGTTACTTCTTATGTGGATAGATCAAAGAACATAACTTCTTGGAGACACATAAGTATGATATGAGAAGATCATTTGCTAGGAGTGTAAGTATTAAACCAAACCTGGCTTCATCGCTTACAGGCTGCATGATCTTGAAGATGTTACCTAAATTCTCTTCATTCTGCTGTCATTCAGAGCACAGAGAGGTCATTGACATCTGCCTTTGATGTAACACTGGGATCCACATAGAGAGTACTCAGTAAAGTCTTTCTTGTCAAGTAGTTTGTAAACACTGACTCAATTATCATAATAGTTGCAAGATATGTATCCTCATATCCTCATTGGGTCAGAGAATTTAAGTACCAGGAGCTTAGGCAGTTTGTCCAAGTCATAGGGCTAACAAACAGAAGGGACAATAGTAAAACTCTCACTGACCAGCTATAAAGTATATTATGAGATGATAATGATGATGATGATGGTGATGATGACAATGATGTCAATGACAATAACAATGGTAACGAGTGTGCTACTGTCATTTTTTAGATTTATTTTTATTATTTTTAATGTGTGTGTGTGCGTGTAGGTATATGTGCCCTTGGAGATCAGAGGTATTAGATCACCCCAGAGCTACAGTGGGTGATCAGCCATCTGATGTGGGTACTAGGACTCAAACTTGGATCTTCTGGAAGAAGAGCAAGTACTCTTAACCATTAAGCTATCTCTCCAACCCATGTTGCTATCTTTAAATATGATAAATATCTTTAAAGTATGATAAATTATCTCAGACACTTGCCAAAAAAGCATGAGTACCAAGTCCAGATCCCCTGAAACTACGTAAGCCAGATGTGGCCTACACATATATTATCCCAGTGAGCCTATGGTAAGATGGGTTGTAGCGAGAGATGAATCACCCAATGCTCACAGGCTAACCGGTCTTGGGTATGCAGCAGTAACCAACAGGACAGACCCTGCTTCAAACAATGTGGAGACAAGGACAACTTCAGGTTGTCTTCTGACCCCCAGACTCACACATTTGAAGACTCACACCTATAACTATGTACACATCCATACTCGCTGTGGATTCATCATTCATACACACACACACACACACACACACACACACACACACGAATAAAATAAAGTATAATCTCTTGGGCCACACTAAATTACAGATAAATACCTGGGAAGACTTCATCCTCTGAGAATTTAGTCTATCCAGAAAGATAAGTCATGAACTTGAATGTGCCCAGGTGAGGGAAAATACAATAAGTGTTGTATAACAATTAAAGATAAGAGCTTGGCAGCTTTATTAAATCTCCCATTTAACCCTCAGTTAACCTGAAAATTCAATTAACCAGAAGTGTTACCCATATGTTCACATTAATCAGGTTTTTATGGTATCAGTTGAACTCATTTAACCTTAATAAGCAGATGATTGCATACAGACTGCAGGGGGATCCAGAAGCCAGCCCCATGGATATACAGCCCCTGTGAGGAGCATCAACTGGACAGAAACAGAGGACAGAAGACAATGAACACACAACATGTTCTGGAAAGGAATGGGGAGCGATCACTCTGAGAAAGACTTAAGTAGGTCAGAGGAGAAAGGAAATGCCGCTGGCATCACTGGCACTTTCTGGGTAACGTCTGTCAGAACAGATGGCCCCGCTTTTCCAATAGATAGCCCGAAGACAGGAAGTGGGGAGAGAAGACAAGACTATCTATGGAAAGCTGATTGTAAGGCTGGATGAACAGTCCCTTACTGAGCCCCTAAGCATCATCATAAGGTACGCTTGAACTCCAATGGTCAGGATGTCTAGGAAGTACACACGGGAAACACAGGAAATGCTCTGGACTGTTCCCTCTATCCATGCTTTATTCCACTCTAGGAAAACCCAAACCACTCTTCAAGACTCAAGTCAAGCATTCATGAACTCTACGAAAAAGCTAAATTATTCTCTTTTCTAGAGTCACTTAGTCCTTTGTTTTTATCTTCTCTGTACTTGTATTCATATTGCAATTCCATCAATACTCTAAGTGGCAATGGGCATCATGCCTTTATATATATAGCCAACCATTTGATTTTGTGACAGGACATTGTCATCTACAAAGTTCTTGTTTGGGAACAGTACAGTTCTGTTACAAAAAAAAATCACAGAAAATAAGACCTCTCACAATTTGGGCTGGGATGTAGCTCACTTGATAGGGTGGGTGCCTAACATACACAGCACCTATTAAACCTGGTTTGGTGGTCCATGACTATAATCCTAGCATTGGGAAAGCAGAGGTCGGAGAAGTAGAAGCTCAAGGTCATCCCTAGACCCAGTAAATTAGAGAGCAAACTTGGCTACCTGAAACCCTGTCTCAAGAATACTGTTTCTAAAGTTTATGATCTTATTTTGGGCCACACTCATAGCTATCCTAAGCCACATGTAGCCCAGGGGTCATATCTTGGGCATGCTTAAGATGTCCCTTTTTCTGTTTAATGAGCTGTATACCAATTCTTATGACTCAGTGGTACTCAATATGTATGTATCTCATGGTGAAATTAACTTTGTGGTATTCCTTCCTCTGCATTTGTAAATAAGAATGTAAGACTCTGACTTAAGGGTAAAAATTCCAAACACTTAATCTGATACATAAATTTCAATTATATGTAGAGGTAATAAAATCTAAGAGCTCATATTTCACTTCAGTGTGTCCAGTTTTATTGGCTATGGCAACAATGGGCCATTTGGTTACCCAATGTCTCTTATTCTGAGAGCAGCCGTGTGTGAGCTATGCACCTTAAACATGCACCTTAATCAAATACCTTGGAGACTTATTCTTTATTTTATTTTACATACCAATGACAGTTTCCCCTCCCTCCTCTCTTCATGTTTCCTCTACCACCTCCCTTCTTTCCCCACATCCATTCCTGCTCTGTCTCCATTCAGAAGGGGTAAGGTCTCCCTTGGAAATCAACAAAGCATGGCATACCAAGTTGAGGCAGGACCAAGCTCCAAGCTCCTCCCCCCTGCATCAAGGCTAAACAAGGCATCCCACCACAGGGAATAAGTTCCAAATAGCCAGCTCAGATTGGTTACCCTAATTGTCGTCATACAGACTTCATCAAGTACCTGGTGGAAGCAGATGCAGAGATCCACAGACAAGCACTGGGCCAAGCTTCAAAAGTCCAGTTGACAAGAGGAAAAAGGGATTACGTGAGCAAAGGTGGGTCAAGATCATGATGGCAAAACCCACAGAGACAGATGACCTAAGTTATCATGAACTCACGGACTCTGGACAGACAGCTAGGGAGCTGGCATTGGACCAACCTAGGCCCTCTGCATCTGGGAGATTTATTCTTAATCAGCTGCTGCTGAGGTACATACTCCTTTTCCCTGACATTTCCTTCCTTTGTTGTAGAACTTTTATTTGTTGTAACAATGTCTGCTTCCCCAGCAAATGTAGCATGAGGGGCCTGCTAGTCGGGGTTTCTGTCCTGCCCAGTCCCCCAGCCATTTAGTCCCAAAGAAAATCACAGAGGTCTCCATAAGAATATAAACTGATTGGCCCATTAGCTTAGGCTTCTTATTTACTCTTATAACTTATATAGCCCATTATTCTTATCTATGTTAGCCATATGGCTCAGTACCTTTTTCAGTGGGGCAGGTCACATCCTGCTTCTTCAGTGGTCTGGGCAGAACTCGGGAGGAATGGGCTTCCTCCTTCCCAGCATTCTCCTGTTATCATCGCCCACCTTTAGTTCCTGTCTGGTTGACCCGCCTATACTTCCTGCCTGGCCAATCAGCATTTATTTAAAACATGATTGACAGAATACAGACAAATCTCCTGTATCACTTCCCCCTCTTTTTTTTTTTAACAAAGGAAAATATCCATAGTCCATTTTTTGGGAATGTGGGCGCAGTATTCCAGGCTACTTCTGGCTGATAATTTTATGGGGACCTAAAGAAAATTAGAATTATTATCAAGTCCTGACTGGAGTATCCTGTGAGTCTTGATCATCTCAGGCAGCAGTCTTGAATCTGTTCTGGATTGTAGAACTCAGACATCCGGGCCATCTGTTCCTACTGGAGATTTCTCAGGTGGTCTTCCTTGACCAAACCTGATTTTTCTTAACTCAGAATGAATCCACAGCCTCTCATTTCCTGAGGAAACAAAAGCAAAATCTCTTCTCCAAAGTAACAAATCCTTTGACTTCAATTTTGAAGTCAAGGTATTTTCAAAATATGTATCTTGGGTTAGTTCAGCAGCATTTATAAGTAAATATCTTTTAGCAGCTGTTGCTCCTTCCTCAGCATTCAAACAATTCAAAGAGAGTATAATAACATATAGTATCAAGATTCTCTGTGTGTTTTCCATCTTTATGTGACTTTATTTTAACCTCTATTTCTTTTATTTTTACTTTTAACTTTTGGCTTTTTGAGACAGGTTCTCTGTGTATCTTTGTCCTGGAACTCCGTCTGTAGACCAGGCTGTCCTTGAACTCACAGAGAGCTGTCTACCTCTGCCTTCCAGGCTTTGGGATTAAAGGTGTGTGCCACCACACCCAACTATTCTCTTTCTTTTCCCTTTTTTAAGGACTTTAACCTTTAGCCTGCATATATTTTTAACACATTGTAAAACATTTAGAGGTTTTCTTCATCTTTGAATCTCTCTTTACTGTGTATCTCTCTTTTTCTGACTACATGAGTCTTTAATTTACCAAGCAATTTGGGTAGGATAAAAGCCGTGGCTTTGACGGCTGGATCCAGCCCATTTCTTAGCTTTCTGTGATCCTAGCCTCATGGCAGAGGTACTGGCTATAGCCATGTTTATTGCCATAACTCTATGGCATTTCAATGTCCCTGCCAGCAAGCAAGCTGCAGCAGTGTGTCCACAAACAACAGTCAAATGCTCTGTAGTCAGAGTCAGACCGCCTGCCTGAAAGAGTCAGAGTTTGCCGTGGCAGGACGGCCCAGAAAGCCGGCATTTTTAAATGGTGCAGCTTTTTTCATGCCACAGCTGAAAACCAAAAGCATGCGGTCGGCTTTTCATCAACACTATGTAAGTGTTTTGTGGCAGGACCTCTTAAAAGAGCTGCAAGGTTTTGCAGCTAAAGCTGAATCAGGAAGCCTCTCTTAGATGAGAGTGCTTGCTTGCCTCTAGCTATCAGAGCAGACCCAAGAAATTGCTGCTTCCAAGAAAACATGCTTTACTCTATTCTCTCCCAAGCTTTCTCAGGCTTTCTGTGGATGCGGTTATCCACACGTTGGGCGGCCATTCTGTAACATGAGGGCCTGCTTGTCGGGGTTTATGTCCTGCCCGGTCCCCCAGCCATTTAGTCCCAGAGAAAATCACACAGAGAGTCTATATTAATGATAACTGATTGGCCCATTAGCTCAGGTTTCGTATTAGCTCTTATAACTTGTTCATGTGTGCATCTTGAGCTAAACAGACAAGATTGCCTCCCTCATTAGTTTTTTAAAAATATCCCCAAGAATGGAATCAGATACACCCTCTTCCAACAAAGCAATAAAGGCTTTCATGTTTAAGTAGGGAGATATGACCTTCCATGAGAATCAACTGGTACCCTCTCCTGGAGTGACTTTGCCGAGCTCTCCAACCTCTGAAATGATTGCAGACATAAGTACTTAGAAAAGAAAACATCCCCCAAATTAACATTAGTAAGTCTGGGGTTGAGCCGTCATTGCAGATCAGAATCACTCTGCCCTCCAATCACTCTCTAGACTAACCAGCCACATCAGGCTCTGAATTCGAAGACTTGAGATCAACTGAGCAAATCAATCACTGAAGGGGCATCATCTGAAACACACGTTTTCCAAATGTTGCAGATGAAACCTGAGCTGAGCCCACAATTTATTTTGAAACGTGTGTCTTTGTGAGTTACAGCTCTTTCTGCCTCTCACAATGGAGGAGGCATCTTCTCACTGAAAAGCTTTTTATGACCAAGCGTCTTCTCCATCTATGGACGATTCAGGGATGTCATTGACACGGAGGTTCCAAAATGATAAATCTCCCATTATATATCCTGTCACTATGAGCAACACCGAGCTGCAGAAATGCTGCGTCAAATAAGATCGTAGATTCTATGCTCTCCTAAGAACCCCTCCTTTCTTATTCCCTCCCCATGTACACATTTATGTGGTGTTACAATCCCTTGATGTGAGCAATGAACTGTACATTAATGTTTCCAGGCAGGTGGTCCTGGAGGCAAATCTCAGTGGTTCTCACACACAAAAAAAGATAGGAAAAAAACAAAAAAACAGAAAAATTCACTTTGAATTTAAAATTTTCCTTCCCCACTCTTCAAAGATTTATCAGAGACTGCTGTGTAAGAGGGGTCACAGGAGGTCCCACAGGCAGCCTCTTTTCTTACCCCATGGTACTAACAATTCAGAGTGAGAAATTGACAAGATAATACTTTCTTTTTGCATTTTGCGTCACTGGTAAATGCAGCTCAGATGGTATGATCTGCCCAGGAAGCCAGCCCCAGTGAATTATACTTTGGAGAGATATGGGATCTATGATTTGGTGACAGCTATTTCCAGCACCAGTATTAGCCACCATCATCCTCACCACAAGGATTAACTTCCTTCTGTCCACAGAGATTCTCAGAACGGATTTTTAAATAAATAAAAATAAAGACATCTGAGACATTCCAGGCTTTTGAGACAGTTCAATACAATAGTGTCCAAGCAGGAAACCAACATCCATTTAGAAGAAAACTTAGGAGACTCTGTTTTCCATTTGTCATAAAGGGAGTTATTCTGGTTTGGGCACTTAAATAATTCACGTTCTCCTGCTGAGGACAGTGAGAAAACGCAAAGTATAAAAGTGTTAGCTTAACAAAGTATCAGAGAAGTGGGTACCAAAGCCATGAAAATTCCCTGGCCCAAGACCCAGGAAAGGAAATCTGGGTTAAGGTTAGACATTTGGAGCTGCCTTTAACCTCAGGGAATTTTCAAAGTAGAAATAGTGAGAGGCTATGGACCACCTCTGACATAGGGCTAGGGGAGGCTTGTGACAGAATGTCAGCCAAGGTCGTACGCACTCTGGCAAGTCTCTTGATTCAGAACATTGAAACTCCTAAAAGTGTTTGTGTAGAAGGGAAGACAGTGACACACAGTCTTCTCATGGGTTTTGGGATAACTAGTCATTTTGGCCAACCAGTAAACACAACTCAGAAACCAGATTTATCTTCTCCCAGAAAACTACAGTCTCTAGGTACACAGTAGAGGCGAATCAAAGTTCTCTTTGGAGGAATATACCATCAGGCTACCTCCCAAAGAGTTAAAATTGACATTTATCATGCAATGAAGAGAATAAGAGCAAAAGAAAACAGGACAATATGAGAGCCTGGAGGAGCTGGGTTCGTGGTAAACACAGGATTCCCAGCACTCAGGAGCCCGAGAGAAGATACTGAATTAGGGTTAGGGTTAGGCTGCAGGGCACAGGAGTCCAAGGTTGGTATAGCCAATTAACGAGACACTCTCAGAAAACAAAGGTAAAAAGGCCTGAGAATATAGTTCATTATAGAGTGCCTTTCTGTCATATTCAATCCCCAGAATCATAAAGAAAAAATTCTTTAAAAGACCTCAGCATTAAAACAGCATGGGAGATGAACAAAAACAAGAGCTCAGAAACAGATTTGAACTTAAAAGTATATTTAACTTCTTAAAATTAAGTTTGCACTACAGAGAATTTCCAGTAATTGGTACTGGGCCAACAGGATACCTTTGTGGAAAGAAATTTAAGCCAGAAGATCCCTTTACTAGAGGCAAATACGTGATCCAGAAATAAAGGTGCAATCAGTACTGCTTCTAGGTCACAAAACAGGAAGATATATTTCATACCTCATGGTAGAGAAAGACATTTTACACAGAACTTAAAAGCATTTATGCATGAAAATTTGATAAATTATACTTTATTAGAATTAGGATTTTATTGTTAATCATACCATTAAGGAAATGAAAAGGATAAGCATTAAACTGGAGGCATTTTCTACATTTAAACTAGGAAGGGTCTCATATCTTAAATTTTTTAAACTACCAATATTTAAGATAATTACAGACAATAAAAAAATAGAGAAATGACTTGTCAGGCACTGGTCAAAAGAGGATGAAATGGTCAGGAAACATATAAAAATATAATTAGCCTTATTAGTAACCGGGGAAACAAAAATGAAAACCACAGTGGAAAACCAGGGTTGTTCCAGAATGACTAAAAATAGATCAACTGTACCAAGTGTTAGAATGAAGCAACGGGAACCCATATGTACCAGGGTGGAGTAGAAACTGGAACAGCCACATTGGAAAAGATTTGCTTACAAAAGTGAAATATAAATCTATGCTATGATTTAGCACACTCTTCTCTTAATGTTATTGAATGTTCATGCATATACATGAAATTATATAAATAGCCATAAAAGTATTGCACATATGATTTTATTTATTTATTTTTAATTTTTTGGTTTTTCCAAAAGGGTTTCTCTGTAGCTTTAGAGTCTGTCCTGGAACTCATGCTGTAGACCAGGCTAGTCTCGAACTCACAGAGAGTGTCTTTTTCTCCCGAGTGCTGGGATTAAAGGCATATGCCACCACTGCCTGTGGCACATATGATTTAAACAAAAAACCTAACATTTTCAATAAAAGAAAAAACACTCAAAAAAATCAGAAACAAACTAAATGGCACCAGTGGCAAAATGGATAGATACACTGTCGTATATCCAAACAAGACCATCGTTAAATCAATATATCCATCGTAAGTATAAATAAAAGAAGCCTCCAGATTATTCCATTCAATCAACATTAATGACTACAAATGTATGACAAAAATATGAAATATTGCATATGTCACAAAATTTAAGGCAACACCAAGGATCTTTCTGGGGAAGAGAAATGTCCATTTATTGCTAACAATGATTCTCTAGGTAGCTGCAGTATTAATTACTTATCTCATATCTTTGATACAACTGACAGGAAGAAACTTAATGGAGAAGAGGTTTGTTTTGAGTGATTTTTATTGCTGTTGTTTCATTTTATTATTTTGTCTTGTTTGCTGAGGTAGATTTTGCTATGTATCCCTAGATGGCCTAAGACTTACTAAGTAGCCAAGGTTGACCTCAAACTCAGGGTAATCCTCCTGTCCCAGCCTCCCAAATGCTGAGATGACAAATGCGCCAACAACTCCTGATTTCTGGCTCATGGTGTATAGGGGCCATAGTTCTGTCATGGTAGGGAATGCAAAGTAGCAGGTGGTTCCATGGCTGTGGGCATGAGGCGGATGCTTGCTCACATCTTAGCGGACCAGGAAGCAGGGTGAGTCCAGAAAAGCTTAAGGCCTTCTCCTGGTGACACACTTCTTCCAGTCTTCATCTCTTAACCATTCTACAACCTTCCAAACAGTACCACCACCTGGAGACCAAATCCCCATATAAGGAACAGTTCACATTTAAATCATAACATTCTGTCCCTGACCCCAGAGGGTACTGACTATTTCATAATTCAAAATGCATTCAGTTCATGTTCAAAAGTCTCCAGAGCCATCGTTTTTAACACTGTACTGAAGTTCAAAACTTCTTAAAACTTAAAACAATCTCTTAATTATGAGTCACCAGAAAATAATAAAAAAAATATAAATTCTAAGATACCATGGCTCAGAGTAAATAGTCCCCTTTCTAGCGGTAGCATCAGGAAGACAGGAAGGAAAAACTGCGTGACACAAGACTGAATTCCAGCTGGTCTAACATCAAACCTTGCCGCTCCATGTCCAGACCAGGAACCCTTCATGGCATCACCTGTGCTACCAACAGCCTTGAATAGCCCTGCTCTTACAGCTCTGAGGCACACGTGGCCTCTTTCTTGCGTTAGCCACTGCCCATGACCGCATCTTTCCTTGGTAAGCATCCATATTTCTGGTACCTCCAATATCCTGAGATCTCCACGGCAACTTAAGCTTCACTTTCACTGCTTCAGGTACAGTCAACTAGGGAGTTCCATGTAAGAAATAAAACTCTTCCATGAAGTCCCTGACTTTTGTGGCTTTCTGGGATGGGACCTTGGTGAAATTCTCCATGTCTCGTTTACTATTGTGTGTGCCACATGATCATCATCATGACAAATTCTGCTATAAGCCTGGATATATGCCTTTACTGTTTAAACACTAGAAAAAAAATTCCCAGATTTCTCTGCTCCATCAAGGGACCTTGATGATTCTCTTTATTTCAGTGCTTTCCAAATGAAAGCATGTTAAGTGAGTTTACCTTATTATAGCCCAGATCTCTTGATGATTTCATTTGGTCTTGACCTCAAGGCATCTTTACTATTGTCACAGTGCAAAGTCTTGGGCTTCTCATTACTTCTCCTAACCAGTTTAACAAGTTCAGCAGGAGGACTCAAGTCCACGAGATTCTACCTCTTTTTTCGCCCAACTGTCTGCATATTTCTACCTATAACATTCACCAGGTTTACCTTATTTTCCTTGCCAAAATGGACATTTTTCATATCTTATTTTTCACTATAAACTGGTTTAAATGCAGTGGGCAATATCCATGCCACAACCCAAATGTTATACTATCTTGAAATTTCCTCTGCCTAAAACTTTAGATCATTACTTTTGAATTCAGACTCACTCCAGTTTTCAGGACTGAGGGATAATGCAGCCAGACTCTTTTCCAGAATGCAATCCAAATTAACAGCCTCTTGTCCAATTCCCACTATAGTCCTTATTCTTCAGTGTAACCTTGGAAGGCAAATATTTACTATCTGTATGCCTATCAGCACTCTAGTCTCTGAACTCCCATGAGAATGACCCATTAAACTCTGCTTACATAGTTCAGTGTTTCTCTAGTCTATAACTCTAAATTCTTTCATATGACTTTCACAGAGCAGTTCCAAATGCCTAGAAACCAATAGTTACGCTGTATGTACAAGGGCTCAACTTCTCAGCACTCATTTTTCTGTTTTAGTCACTTTGATAATCCCTATGACAGAATATCTGACAGGGAGGAGCAGGAGGAAGAAGGATTGCCTTTAGCTCATCAGTTGGGGGCATGTGGTCTATCATGGCGGAGAAGAAATGGCCATGTGTAGCTGCATGGCATTGTCTTAGTTACAACTTCATAGACTAGGAAGCAGAAAGCAGAAAGGGAGCAGGTCCAGGGTATATGACCATAAGGCCTGCCACTAATCGTCTACTTGTTCCAGCAAATCTCCAGATACTACATTCTCCCAAAGATGGTGCCACCAGATGTGGACCATTTATCCAAACACATAAGCTTTTGGGGGGTGGGCAATTCACATTCAAACCACATGCCTTGATTTATAATAATTTCTTAGGCTACACATTTTTCTTACAACTTTTCTCTGTGTGATCTATTTCCTAACAAGAAGGCTAATAAGAAAGAAATTCTTTTTCGAGTAAATTGTAACTCACTTTTACTGATAACATACAATGTGCTAGATATTGTACTAAGACCTTCACAGTAATAGTTCACTCAATCTTCAAGCAGCCCTGGAAGGTTCACGCTATTATTATCCTTATTTTAACATACAGGTCATAGCGTAGTGGTATTCAGATTGGCTTTGCCAACTAAATCAGAGGCCCCAAAGGCAGGACCCAAATGTCAGAATCCCTAGTACTTCAAAACATGGTCAAGCTGAAGAACAATAAGGTTGAGTCATGGGATCGCTATGGAATTTTCTGACTGTGTTCCACAGAAGCTGGAGATAAAACCCAAATTGTTTGACCCATGATCGATGCTCTGACCTATCACACTATAACGCCTTTTGGATATACTACCCCCACCATCACCCCCCCACAAAAAAACCAAAGAATTAAAAGAGAGTTGTCAGGGAACCTATTTCCTATCACAGGTAAACAATAGAAAATGAGGGTTGGGGTTGGAGCTATGTTATAAGTGAGGTTGAAGATGTGTGAGAACCAGAGATATTGGGGCAAACTGAACATGGTAAGTGTTTAGATTCATTCTTCATGGAACTTGGTGCATCTTCAAGGAAGTCTTTCAGCTATAGTACAGAGGAGAGAGTATGAGGAGGGGTAAGTGAAACCAGTCGTGAGATTCGTAAAGAACTGAATTAAATGAAGATTAGGAATGACATGCTGAACTGAAGAAACGGTTCAGTGATTAAGGACATTTGCTGCTCTTTTAGAAGACTGGAGAGTTCAGTTCCCAGCATCCATATTAGGTGGTTCACAACCACTGTTACTCCAGTTCCAGGGGATTTGACTCCCTCTTCTGGCCTTAACACACACACACACACACACACACACACACACACACACACACACAATAAAATAAAATATATCTTTCTTTTAAAAAAATTAGGAATGACTCAAAGGAACCATTTGTAGCTCTATGTGAAAGAAAGATTTTAATATAATGAAAAAGCAGCAGAAGGACTCCAAGACGGTATAATACAAGTGACAGAACTGTGGCCAGAACAAAAATAGGGGAACGGCCTGGAGGAAGACACTGAGATGCACTTAAATATGTGGGATGATACTGTGGAAAAGTAAAATAGCAGTTGAAAATAAAAATCTGTGTTTCGGGAGGTAAGCAATGACAGAAGAAAAGCAGCTTCAAGCATCATTAACACATTGACACGGATGAGACTCCGAGTGTGGGCAAAACTGCCAGAGCTGCCACTGGCCTCTTCAATGTACACTCCCATCCTCATCTGTCAAACTGTAGGTTTGCTGAGAGCTTCGTAAGCAGAGAGAAGAGCCGGGTGACCTATTCCACACCTGGCAAACTGGTTAGTTCTTAGGTAAGCCTTTTGATCTCTTTGATTCTCAGCATCCTTGTCCATAAACTGATGCAATGGTCCAGGTATCTCTCACAAGTTTGCCTCGAGGATTGTTTCACAAATATTTAAATTTGTGGCTATTAACCTGATCTTCTTTTTCTAGCAAGAGGAACCAAAGCACACAGTCCAAAAACTGCTTTTCATTACACGGACAGGAGTGGAAAATAGGCAGACCATTTCTGTGCTTATAGTCCTTTCTTACAAAACACATTTTCCACTTTCCTACATGAAGATGGCACTAGCGAAATCCCTACTGTAAGGAGGAGCAAGTGGAGACACTTACCATCATCTATGAACCGCCTAGCTAGGAAGTAGTAACACCATCATTCAAACCTAAGGAGCTTGATTTCAGAGCCCAGTGCCCTTAAGGATGTCTCAAATAGCAGGACTTTAGGTGGCCAAGAAAGGACTTGTCAGGGAGGCTCTTCTACATCTCTAACACCCAAAATGTGACTGTATCTGTAAGGCTTCTATGTCTATTAAGAATTGATGCTCTTGTTTTTCTTGAGGCCTGGGATTTTCCCAGTTTTGTTTGGGGGATCACTTTAGGCAGAAAAGAGCCCAGAAATCATCAAGGAGAAAAATACATCACTCAGAAGGACAAGAGAGACAATCCTTGGAGACCCACACCGAATGTGGGAAACATCCTTATTCATTGCACAGAATTAAAGGAACAAAGCTGGGGAGAGAAAGACAGCCCCAGGAATCACAGAAAGGAGACTGTGGCTTCAGGAGGGAGACACACATGAGTGTTTGAAATGAAGTCATTAGTTCTCCAGACAGTTAAGAGGGAATACAGTGGTAGAAATAGCTGGTCCATGTTGTCCACCAGGGGGGCACATACCTCTGGATGCCTTGGGAATATGGGATGGTAGGTGGGAAGGTATGATAGGTGGGGCTAGGTGGCACAGGTGATGCTCTTAGGGTTGTGTGGGCACAGCTTCAAATGACACAATGATGCAGGGAGAGAATTATTCTTTGTGCATTTTCCTTACCATTCTTTGGATTATTATAAATTCTAATTTGATACTGGTATGTTTTTAACAATTTTCTGACACCTGTATCCTCCCCTTTCAAAAAGGAGACATTGGAAGGGAACACAGGATTTAACTTGTAGTGAATAGCATTATTCTTTGTTCATTGTGCTCACTTTCAAAGCTGCCTACTATTTATGTCAAGTATTTTTTACTTACGTTAATAAAAGATTTTAAGGTGAGTTTGTGTGAGAAAAATATAAATGTTTAAAATGTCTTATTATTGGATAATAAAGGTCAAGTGAATATGTGTCAAATGTTCTAGATCCTCTAATCCATGTTCTGATTGAACTGATCTGGGGATATAATTTTCATCTCCAGTATCATTTCCAGAGTGACCTGAGGATGATGGTGAAAGAAGGAGAATAATGGCCACAACACCAGAAAGATGTGAGAATAGCAAAGGTCTCTATACTGGGGCAAAGAACTCATTCTGATGAAACTCAAGAGCTATCATGTGAATGAGACCTATGAATCTGTGTTCATGTCTCCAAAGGATAGACTTGGAACCATAGTAGATCCAAGGCACAGAATTCTACACAACCACTTTCCTAAGACAAAGGCAAACACCGGTAGTAGGAAGTGGCAAGAGGGTAGACATAGTGTTGGAAACCATGAGTGCATTCTACCACGTAAGCCCATCCTTACCATAGTTCCTGGAAAACAGAACATAGATTGCTTCTTTAAGTCTACATCATTTTGTGTAAAGATGAGAGATTGGGCTGGAGGTGGGGTTGGGACCGGGCCCACCTGATATTGCTGTTTTGTATATGCTGCCTGAAAGTCCTCCATGAGAGACCATTCCTGACTGTTCAGGCTTTCTGAGAGAAAAGCTTGGTTAGAATCATGTGCCCCAGATGATAAGCAAGTTATAAATCTCACTTCTACTTACTGTGGATTCCTCACTGATCTGTAATACAATGTCAAGTTCACATCACTTTGCCCCCTTTGCAAAAGGCTGAAACAGATGCACTTCTAAAACCAGTTCCTGTTACACTGTTGAGAATATTCATAAGTTGATTGCTGCTTTTCTGGATTCCCTATCAACAGGAATGAAACAATTATTTAAGCTTTGTACATATTTTCGGTTTTAAATATATGTTGTCTTAGTTTTTCTGCCTGATCAATGAAAGGGAGAGTATATTCTCTTTCAACTTTTCTAAGATGGCCTGTATTTCTGGACTATATAAAAGTGTGTGTTCA
Source organism: Ondatra zibethicus (assembly GCA_004026605.1). Lineage (NCBI taxonomy): Eukaryota > Metazoa > Chordata > Mammalia > Rodentia > Cricetidae > Ondatra > Ondatra zibethicus. Next base: position 7,928 of record PVIU01003188.1, on the reverse strand, counting down.
TTGCAAAGATGTTTTTAACAAGCATATCTTTCCAAGAGGGACTTCCTCCTCCAGACAAACTGGGATGGTGTCTAGTTAATCTGCCTTTACAATTAGCATGTGAGTTCCATTTCATTTTATTTTCCTTCTTGTATATAAAGTGAAGAATAATGGATGGCCCCATCCTCAAAAAGCATGGAAAGATCTAAAAGAGAATGCATTTATCAAGGGCCACAGTAGAGTCAACTGACTGCCAGTATGGCTAGATTGTGACCACACTTCATTTTTCACCTGTATTCCGCTTAATTTATCACAAATGTCACCATCCCAGAGCTGTCAGCCTGGAAAGATGATGCCCTTGTTGTGTGGGCTTCACGGGCATTGACTGTTGAGGACTTGGACTGTGAGGAGAGAGCTATCATTCATAATTTCTCACTCTACTTAGTTGAGGCAGGCAGATGCCTTGGGGCTGGGAAAAAAAGAAGAACATGAATCTATGCAGACGGGAAGTAAGCGTCTTAGCAGCCTTGACTGCAGGCTGCGGTGCTTTCAGCACCCATCTTTGGGGAAGAGACTGTACTACTCATTGCTCGGACTGTCAAGCTGTGCTGTGCAGCCCAGTAGTTCCTAGTCATCTGTGAATCTCACATGCTTAAAACATGGCTCATCCGACTCGAGCTGTGCTCAGTCTATGAAACCCAGAGTAAAAACACTTGGAAACTGATATTATCCTTAAATGCCCAGAGAAGTATAGCTCTCCTCTATCATCAGAGAAACGTCTTTTTCCAACAGATGGAGACTAGTGCAGGGTTCCCCAACTAGTCAAAATTCAAAGAGTGATTGTGCCATGCCCAACCCCAATTGGTCAGTTTGCCAATGCAACCCCTAAGCCTAAGGATCAGAGGGGGAAAAATAACAAAAGAGGAGGCAGAAAGATCCAAGAGCTAGAAGACCAGGGTATCTGCTGCTATATACAATCTTTAAGATGTAATAGGAGAGTTGTAGTCATTAAATCTCAACAATATGATTGTCTAAATAAGACCTGCTTAATGACATCAGTTGACATGCCAAAGTGGATAGGTGACATTTCACAAGGTACTATCCTTAGACAAAGAGCTGAGAGAAGAAAAATCTGTTTTAAAGGAAAAGAGCAACTGTTATGGAAATGCCAACCATGATGAAATAAAACAACTATATAGGGCTTCACTATCCCCCTTCAATTTCTCAAATGAGTGGGTTAAACAAGATATTACACTCTTCCAAGCATCTCTTTTGTAAAAGTAAAATAATAAAATATCTTTTTACAAGGGTATTATTGCTTATGTAGAAGGATGTGATAAAGACATTAAATACTAACACTCTAGGAATGAAATATACCACGTTTAATCCTTCTTTCTTAGTCCCTTGGGCAATAGAGTCATGGGGTGTCAAATGACAGAAATCCACTTTTATGTGGGTGAGGACAAAGTTTTCCAATGTCAAACATCAGTCTACATATAAAGACAAACCATTCCTAAGCCCTCTATTGGTCAGAATCTGTTTCAGTCATAGTTTTAAAGGTTTATAAAAGTTCATACATTTATCTACCTTTGAAAGAAAAACATTCAATATGCATGAAAATTGGATTTGATTTCAGAATGGCAAACTGAGCCAACAGCAAATCACCCCTTCCCATCCAGCACTATCAGATGGATTGTGAAAAATCCCTCTCTTATGACGATTTCAAACCCAGTTTTAGAAAGGGATCTAACAAATATTCAAAGAACATTAAAATTACATGTGGTATAAATTATCGCAAAGATTAGCAGGAAGAGGCAACACTCCCAATTCAGCCTGTAAGATTATGACATCCAGAAGAGAAAGGGATAATATCAAAAGAGGGAATTATCAACCAACTTAATTTATAAACATAGAAATAAAAATCTCAAATAAAATATTCATTTGTTAAATCCAGGGGTATTTTAAATAAAATAACCATGTCCCAGGTAGGATTTATTCCAAAATTCGAGACCGTTTCAACACAGAATTTTCAAAACGCATCACACAAATAGATGAGTAATGGAAAACAAAGGGTCATTTCAATTCACACAGAAAAATCATTAGAGAATGTTCAGAGTATCATATTCCCTAAGGAAAACGGTTTGCCAGGCACTCAATATTCCAGATGGAATTGTCCTAGTGAAAGTGTTTTGCTTTATCAAACAAGAAAATGTCTTCTAATAAAGTATATAGAAAGCATAATACTCTGGGCAGTGGTGGTGCACGCCTTTAATCCCAGCGCTCAGGAGGCAGAGGCAGGCAGATCTCTGGGAGTTCGAGACCAGCCTGGTCTACAGAGCTAGTTCCAGGACAGGCTCCAAAGCCACAGAGAAACCCTGTCTCGAAAAACCAAAAAACAAACAAACAAAAAAAAGTGTAATACTTATAAGACTTTAGATAAATCCCCTTTGAATTCAAAAACAGGGCAACTGTTCCCACTATATTTCTATTGCTGTTTAACTCAGTGAAATGAGATAGGAAAAAGGTTGGGACAAGGACTACTCTGACAGTGGATTACATATAAAAGAAGTCTCTAAAAAGATCAAACTGTCAAATGTATAAAATAATCCTCAGTGCTCCTAGATCTAGAATCAATTCTAGTATATAATGTTACAGGAGTGCTGAGAAGATTATCAGCATTTATAAATGTCAAATTATGGCAGTTGGGGTTAGAGATCTGGCTCAGTGGTTAAGAGCACTTGGTATTCTTGCAAAGGATCCAAGTTCAGTTCCCAGCACTGACATGGCAACTCACAGCCATCTATAACTACAGTTCCAGGAGATCTGATACCCTCTTCTAGTTTCTGTAGGTACCAGGCACATTCATGGTGCAAATATTTGCCTGTAGGCAAAATACTCCAAAAACAACAATAATAGGGTTATTTTAATTATGATAATCAAGAAACAGATCTAAAAAGAAACTTCAAACTTCAGGGAGAAAATTTGTAAATGTTGGAGATTTAAAAAAAACAAATCTGTTGATTAGAGAAATACTCAGGGTCGTGGGAAGAAGATTCAGTAACTTAGATTGATTTTCTTTGAATTAATCTATAAAATTCAAGACCACTATAATAAAGTTCAAATTGTTATGAACTAATAATGATGAGGAGTATAACATTAGTGTGTAGACAGACAAATAAATCAATATAAGAAAGTCTAGTAACAGAATAAAACATTTAACAACTTAGAATGTAAGAAACATACACATCATCAAAGATCTTAAAGAAAACCAAGGCTGTTCAATAAATGATGTTATCACTTTAGAAATAATAAAATTATTTCATATCATTCTAAAATGTATATATATATACATTATATATATGCATCAATAGCAATTGATGATAAAGCAGACCATGAGTTTGAAGAAGGGATTAGTATATAAGAGGATTGGGAGGGTAAAGGAAGGGAGAAGAGCTGTAATTAAAATACATTCTCAAAAGTAAAGAAATAAAGCTCCTTCATTTAAAGAACTATGGAAGAAAGTCTTTGGCTGGATACAGACTTTGTACCTGAGCCTCACCTCAAATTGGCTATGCTTGGTTAAGGATGACTGAAGTCCTGATCTTCCTGCTTCCGTCTCTCATGTGTTGGGATTGGCACCATCTTCCCGCTTCTGTCCCTCCTATGATGGGATTGTCATCATGCCTGACTGGGAGAATTCTCCGGGAGTGCAAAATTCACCCAGCTCAGGAGATTTAGTTTTGTTGGATTTCTTTTAAGTGTTTTTGACCAGAGAACTCAAGGAAATTCACTTCTTCAAAGTCAGCAAGGAAAGCAAGACTAAGCATCATTTCAAGACAAGTGAATGAAACGCACCCACAGTCCATCCCTTTGCTCTGACTGCAATGTACACATCATGAGAGTGGCATGCACCGTTACTCACCAGCTAGGGACTGTAAACATGCCACCAGCCTTTCCACGCTTAAAGGGAAGCAATTATCTAAAGACATGAACAACACAGAAAAGGCTAAAAACTGGTCCAGTGCTTTGAAATTCTTAACATTGCCTAAGGTTACAGGAGTAACTCAAAAGCCAGAATATACCCCCACTTTACTCCATTTCATTCCTGTTTGCAGAGTTAAATATGCCTTCTCTTTTCTTCCCCAAATTCAATACCCTGAACTACTATAAGATGCCCATTTCCACAAGAATCATTCCTACTAAGGTGGATGCAATACTAGAGCAAAAACCTAGTGGTTCCATGACGATATGAGCACAGCAGAAAACTCAGCTGACTGCTTTGAAAGAAGGAAATCAATGTTTAGTGGGATGTAGAATAAGCTAGCCCACTGAATCTATTAATGTCCCAGGCTCTGTTTTCCTTCCAGACCTTCCAAATCATAATTTCCAGAATGTTCTGTCCTTAAGTAGCAAAAATTGTATGAAAACTCCTGAAAGCAAACACGCTGGCCAACACTGTGGAGATCTGAACTCAGACAGATTGTATTTCCCAGTACCCATGGAAAGAAGGCAAAGGAATGTTCAGCTCTTTGGCATTTTACGAATAACGTCACAGAAAGAAACTGTTGCTGATTCTAAACTAAGAACATTAACTCTAATCCACAGAAAAGCCTCCCGTAGGCCATCATTCTCCCTAAGTCACGTCTGAAACAGTAATGATAACAGAGGCGCTTCATTAAGTGTTCACTACTTCCCATGCACTGTATGAAGGATTTATATGAATTACTGCACTTAGTTATCATAATAAAACCTAGATTAGGCACTTTATCTTAGTTCTCTAGGTGAATGTACTGAGGCAACATGTAACTGTGTAATTTGCCCAAATACCAGCGATTGGCTAGTGACACTGCAGGAATCTGAAAGTGTAAGAGTCTTCAACATCTAACATTTTAGCTCTCCCTTATAATAACGTTTAATAACAGAAATTTTAAATGGTTGTTAATGGAAAATGGTACTCTTCACATATTATTACAAAAACATTAATGACATGCTTATTAAAAGAAAAATATCACTGTAACATTTTAAGATTTTTTATTTATATTATGTTTATATGTTTCTGTGTATGTGTATGCACATGTGCGTGCAGTGCCCACAGAGGCCAGAAGAGGGCATCACAACTCCTGGAGCTGGAGCTGTACATGGTTGTGAGCCACCCATTTTAGGTGCTAGGAACCAAACTCGGGTTTTCCACAAGAACAAAACAGGCTCTTAAGCCCTGTTCTGTCTCTCCAGTCTGTGGAACAGATTTTTAGTCTGTGCATTACTGAGAAAATAAATTAGCCTTTTTCTCTTAGGTGATACATGTATTTCACCCTGGTTTCCTTATGGGCTGTAGCACTGAAGAATTATAAGTTCTTCTGAAAATATTACCTAAAGCAAAGCAATAAAATTCCAAGATACAAGCAATTAATAATTTCTACATGTGCGAAACATACAAAGAATAAGTTAGACAGACTGTTCAATAGTCTATGTAGAAAACAGGACATATAATATATGCTGGATAAAATGCACCTAAATTTCTTGATTACCTAAAATCAAATACTACTTAAAACTTTGCTTTAAAAAGATGGGATGATGCAAGCCTATAATCCACCAGCTCCAACAAACCTTCCATAGCATTCAGTCTCCAAACACACTCAACAAGGCACATGAGGTAATGGAGAATATAGGGAGGCATCACCTAGTACTGAGAAGAGCACATTTAAAGTCAAACAGCTTCATCCTTTCGCCATCCTGTAGGGTTATTCAGTTACCTTGCAAGGGTATTCAAACAATTACTGATGCTCATATTTAAGAGAGGCTAGCTTGATTTAGTTTCTGGATATCACACTAACTCAAAGATGTCCAGATAATTAAATGCTCTGCAGAACAAAAACCAGTATCAACACCAAGGAAAGCTTCTGAAAGACAACTTTTGAAAGAGCAAACATCCTTGTAAGGAATGATCTCTAATGAGCTAAGAGAGCTCAGGAAAAAGTAAAGTCCCCAAGGCTACTCATAGCCATTTTAGTAGCCCACAGAGTATATTTCTACCTTGAAGAGACAGTGGAAAGGACAAGCAATACTTTCTTCAGAGTTAGAAATACAAAAATATCTCCCAAGACCTGGCTAGGAGAAAAGGCATAATAACCACTGATGTATTGGATGAATTGACAACACTAACACCTTCATCCATCTTGGAAAGAAGAGAACCTCATCCAATGGACTAGAATTCCCAATGACGATGGCTCTGTGCCCAGAAATTCTCCTGCCAGACACAAGTTAGGGAGATCCTAGACCGCTGATAACAGAAACACCTGGCAGAATAAGTTTAAGTTTTGGAGAACAACAGGATGGCATTTTGGCCCATAATTTATATACTTTCAAATGTAATGGAGGCACACGACAGAAACAAACCAAAGAGTCAAAAGATAAATCAACCCAAGTAGAACGAACAGATGGAAAATAGGCAAAAAAAAAAACCAGTTTTTTGACAGGGGTTTTCCAGATAAGATTCCTAGTCCCAGACTCTACACCACTGTGACTAAAATGTCTATGAAGAAAAACACTTGAACTTAAAAGTTTTACCGAGAATGGTAAACTTTTTAAGAAAAGGTGGGTAGTGTCAATTTCACTCCCCCAAATAAGAAACAACAACAAAAAAAAATCAATGAAATTAAAGCACCATTGTTCAGTTTAATAGCAAATGAAGAGAATTTAATAAATTCTCCCAAAGATAAAAATAGGTTCCCTAAAGGGTCAGAAGATGTCATTTAGGATAATGCCCCAACATAAGTACTAAGGTATCAGAAAGTATAAAATGTAAAATGACAGTAATGAGCAGTAGGTGAAGTAGCTTGTGCCTCTAAATTTAGGACTCTAGAGTCTGAGGTGGTAATATTGTTACAAGTTTGAGGCCAGAATAGGACATATAGTGAGTTCCAGGAGAGCTTCATCTACATAGTGAGATTCTGTCTCCAAAGGGGGATATGATGAGAATGCGTATTCTTTATTAGATGAAACAAAGGAAATATTGAAATAAATGATGACTGCAGATTTCCTGAAACCGATGATAGATATTAATGTACAGAATTAAAGCCTCACTGGACTTCCGCTTCATGGAATATTTAGCAAGGTTAAAGGAAAAAGCCTTCCTCTCTTACATTATTAGCACAAAATTCTGAGAAATTAAGCCTGTGGCTTTTTCTTGAATCAGTTAGAGAGCTGAAGTTATGAAGCAATGATAAGTTCCAAGTGGAAGGAGAGGCAGATGCAAAAGGAGAACAGGCTGGAAGCCTTTGCTTCTCTGAGGCAGACACAGTAAGACAACAATAAGAGTCATTCCCTTCAGATTATTCATGCGCTGGGAAAAAGCTAAGCATGACATGGTCAAGCATGCGCAGAGCGCTCTGTGGTCTGGAAAGACGTGGGGCCCCTGTGGTCTATCTATAGTTTCTTCTCCGGAGACTCCATCACCTAACTCTGAAGAAGGTGGGTAGGAGCTGTTGTGGAACCATTTCTTCCAGACTAGAACATTCTCTCCTGGAGAGAGAACAGTTTGTACAACTTATAAGGAACAGGGAGCTCATACATCTGAGAAAGATTAAAGAGCCCAGAGAGCTGAAGACTCACTTGGCACCTTCCCAATGCCATTTACTGTTGCTGCTACTGCAAATAGGAGACTCTCTGGCCGAACTGTCTACACATTTCGCAAGGAACAGCAGGTATGTGGTTTTTGCGAGTGAATACCCATGTTAGGATGAGCTTTGAGGTAATGAAGCTGCCTTTGAATCATCCATTCTCCTACAAGTAGCCCCGATAGGCTAATTTGCTCAAGCCAGATATGTGTGGAACAATTTCTTTTGATCTGGAGGTGAATAGATGTTTGCTCACATCTCCCCAGGGAAAGTCACACTATAAGAGTCAGGAGAGGACTTCCGTTCTGGTTCAGACCAGAAGAAGTGGGGGAA